>QLNU02015003.1:2647890-2668554 GCA_006491805.2 Dysdera silvatica
AGCAGACGAGTTGAGGAACCCTTTGTCCAAGAGGACTTTCATTGAAAAGATTGTCCCTTCTCAAACTGGTAGAAATCAAAATCTTACATCTCTATTACTTTATAACCCGGAAGCGGCAAGTCTAGACTTAAAAAAGTAGATCCTCAAACACACACACACACACACACGTATAAGACATTACAAAACTATGTTCGTATGCTTATATAAAAATATCGCATTTTCATGCCGTCTAGTTGACTTCCTGTGTCTAGTTTCCGCAGACATATGTAATCCGTATATCTATTTTTTTTATCGCCGTAGTTTTCAACGCTTCGTTTTTTATTTCCGCTCACTCTCTCTGGGAGAGACCTCTCTTACCTCACGTTATGTGATCCACCTGCTAGGGTAGAGTAACCGCAAAAAACTGTTACAGTTACAGAACGATTTAAAATAAAACAGTAAGTGTGGAAAATAAACAGTTTGGTTTTCAACGATGAACAACGTATGGAAGAGATGTGGACAAAACCCGTTCACACGTTGTTGGCCGCCCTATTACTGTAATTCAATATTATTTAAGAAATTCATATATGCAGTGTTCACTTTAATATCTATATTTACCTTAATTTAAACAGTCATTATGCAAAGAAACATTTTTTTTTATTTTTATTCTCATGAATTGAAAAAAAAAAACCAAAAAAACCTTGATATTGCGTTGCCTCGATCTTACGTAATAAGCGGTATGCAGTCGCCCAGTTACAGGGCGCTCTTGGCACCCCCCATAAAGAACGGCCCTGGGCGAGGCGGCCATTATTTTACAATGAGTAACTAATAGTGGATTGCAATGATGTAGGCCAAGCCCCTTCAAACTATGGTTCGCGAGCCGCTAGGGAATTTGGGGGGCTCCCCCCCCCCCAACATTGGACACTGATTTCTCCACTTTCGAGTACTATATTAACCACAAAATCGTAGTAAACGAAAAGAAATACAATATAGTCCCGTTAATACAAAAATTCGGTTAATCTGAAGTCTTTTTTTCAATTTTACAAAGAAAATTTATTTTGTTCGGCTTACAAAAAAAATTTATTTTGTTCAGCTTACAAATATGATATAAAAATAATACAACGTTGTACGGTATGAATTTACAATAATTTATAAAATTACATGTTAATAAAATCAATCACTCTTTTGATGTAATGAAGAGAAACCTGCCGGCTAACGAGTCCTAAACAAACAATGCAGTGTGTGTTACCAACAGGGGCGGACGTAGACTTTCATTTTGGGGGGTCAAGGACAGAATTTGCCATGGTCTTGGAATAAATAACACCCTTCGTTTATCATGAAAGTTGCAATTTTTCACACTGAAAAAATATATTTTTGGGGAGCCATGACCCCTGTAACCCCCCCCCCGGATCCGCTTGCACATCAGAACACACACACATACATCAAAAATATCATAGCTTGCAGTAAATTCAGTAGTGAAGAATTCTGTTAATCCGAACAGGCTTAAGTCCCAATTAGTTCTAATTACCGAGGTTACTGTATATCTTTAGGACCCCGATAATTTTTAAGAGCATAGTAGGTCCCTCTAACAAAGAAGTTTGGAAAAATCTGAGGTGGGAAATTCCATAATCAGGAGACCTCCACACTTGGAGATGGGGGGTAGGCAAGGGTAGAGACGGAAGTCTGGATGTTCGTGTCTGAATATTTAAAAGCTATAAATTAAGCACGGAATTGTTACATTAATATTTAATTCACGATGGTTCGGCAGATGGAATTAAAAATTGGATTCATAAGTACTTTGATCAGTTAATATATGTGAATGATATTATATATATATACATATATCATTACGAACAAGAGTTGATATCAGAAATGCTAATGTGGATATCATGATGTTTGGCAAAATTGAATTTCAATCATTTCCTGATTTTTCCAGACAACCTTTTTATCAATTTCCAGTCGCTAATGATGGTAAAAATACATTATAATTTGCATAATCAAAACAAGTTTACAGACCATAAAACCAACCGATACAAACGAAAGCCCTTTACATTACAGCGAAAATTTTTAGAAATGCAAATATTGTATTAAAAAATGCATTTTTTTTACACTAAAAATTTACCTTAATGGGGGGTCTGGTACCCCTTTTGGTTCAAAAAAATCGATTTTCCATTTTTTGCCTGAAAAAGAACTGTATATTCTTCTAAATGCAATGGTGGTTTTGATTTTTTCCTGAGGCATTTAGATTTCTCGCAAAATGGTAATTATTGTAAAGTTGTAGCAGGAGTCTATGTTGTAATATATATATATATATTAAATGGTGCCGGACCCCTTAATTAAATATATACAATATTTGCATTCGGCCCTTTCGAGTTTGTTATAAACTAATCCTACCATATGATCACACAGCTGGTGCTTCATCTTTTACTGCATTTAAAAAGCATGTATAACTGTACATAAGGCAAAGGAGGCTAGCGAGATAAGAATACTCTTGAGATAATTCAGCTAAAAACGTTTTATTTTTTTCACAATAAATTACTCACAAAGAAAGAAATTATTTCTTGGCACCTGGTGGGAAATGAACTCACAACTGCTTGATGTGACCAGTCAAGTGTTCTTTCCCTCTTCTTCCCCCTGGAAATCTATATGCGATTGTTTGGAGAGTTACATTAAAAACCGAACAATTTTCATGCAGATAGTTAGTTGAAGAAAATAGAGATGCAATAGATGCGACAATAAACTCAAAAGTTACGGACATGGATGTAAAGAGGAATATTGAAACCGAGTTTTGTTGTTTAAGACCAGTGGTTAACAACCTTTTTCAAGCCGCGACCCATTTTTATAGTAACCAAGTAATTCGCGACCCCCTTTATAGTAACCAAAAGATCTGCGACCCCTCTGTCCGCCGCCGACACATTTGCATAATAAAAGCATTTTTAACAGAGTAAAGAAAACACATTAAATACAAAATTATATTAATTATACATATGTTACATTATGTATATTATATTATATATATTTTATATTAATTATATACAAATTATATATATTTTATATTAATTATGTTATATATATACTAATGTATATTATAGATATAAAGTTAACAACCATTAGTAAAACATTGCAATGTAGCCATGTTGTTGTAAAAGCGTTGGAAACATTTGGTATAAAATTCCTTACAAAAATAATTGCAACTAAAAATAGTTCCGATGACCCTTCAGAAACCAGTTTGCGACCCCCAGGTTGGGAACAACTGTTTTAGATAAACAAACAGTTATTTCGACACTGGCGTAAGGTTTAAAAACACGACGTTTCGGGAGCCAACTGCTCCCTTTGTCAAGTGAAGGCAGAATGCATTCTGCCTTCGCTTTACGCCAGTGTCGAAATAGCTGTTCGTTATGGAATCTCCTGGTGAAACTCTGTATTGTTTTGTCTTAGATAAAGTTAAAAAAATGGTTGCAGTATTTCTAAAGCAGTAGAAATTTGGAAAGACCTCGAGGACGGTATAAAACACCCTGCTTGTTATACACCTTCGTAAGTTAAGAGCTTTAAAATATGCTATGAGCAAGCTGTATCTCCAGCTCACGATTTGGTACGTTTATCATCGCCAAATTTTAGAGCAGAACGCTTGTCAAGGGGTGAGAAGGAGCAAGCAATAGATTTGTTAAAAGAGAAATACAAGGGTACTTCATTATCAGGCATCATTCTTACATTTATTGTCCGTACATCCCTTTCAATGGTGCTTTACATGAAGAAAAGAGACAGTGTAATCAATATCCACTCTTCAGTGGTGGAAATTATCATCAAAATAATCCCTCACAATTCGTGACGAATATTCTCTCATAAAAAGTGTGTTGAACAAAAGGAAGTTGATGATCTATTGGGGAACAATGCACAGGGAATCTCTGCTGAAGTTGAAAGAACGTTTTCCAAATCTGGACTTGCACGTAGCAAGTTACGAAACCAATCGCGAGTTGAGAGGTCAGCAAAGTTGGCATTTTTATTTAAACTCCTAAATATTGGTTTTAAATAAAATCGTAATTAAAATCTCTACCGCATGTTGCAGTCTCAATAACATAGGTGCCAACTTCTAGAAGTGAAAAATCTGTAGTCAGTCGCAGGTGCGGGCCACCATTTTTTAATTAAACAAAATCATACATAATTTATGAAAAACAGGCACAATGAGGAAATTAAGTATTTATTAAATTAATAATAATAGAGGATTAAACTGTATTAAACGCAATATTAATTCTTAGAATTTACAAATGCTGTAGTGCAAGATTTTGCATTTGAGAAATTTTTTGTCAAATACATTCTCGTAACATTTCACATGTTGTCTGCATTTAACTATTAGTAAATTTTCTAATGTGTCATCAGACATGGTTGACCTGAAGTCAGTTCTAATTTTCTTCACTTGACTGAAGACTCTCTCGCATGCTGCATTACTGTGAGGGATCGTAAGTATTGACAGCATAACCTGAGAAAGTCGTTTAAATTTTAATTCACAAGTATCATTTTTTATTTTACCTATGGCTGCCCATTGTGCATCAATGCTACCTTCATTACTCACAGTTTGTGGAACTTCGAAAGCCTGGAACTCACTGAATTCTGTTTGTAAAGCATCAACAGCTTCATCTTCTGTATTATTGAACAAAAGAACAGGAAATTTTTCTGTAAAATATTTTAAGCTGGAAAATGATGCATTTTCAAAATTCGATATTTGTGTAACCTCTGCATGATGTAACACTTCTAACTCAAAAGGAAATTTATTGTGCATGTAGTCACATGCTGCTATGAAATAGCTTCTGACGTTTTCATAAAATTCATTTTTATCATGGATGTTAAAATCTTGGATTACTTTCAGTGTTCCATTTCCAATTAAGATATCAACATCATCTTTTTGATTACTCCTCTCATGATAGTGGACTTTCAAAATATTATTACATAATTTTGTGACGCTTGGTTTTACAAATTTCACTAGCATTTCTCTGTACAATTTTAAGAGAACAGATTTTAGCATATGAATATGCGGTTCCGCAGACTGAAGTTGAGCATTTGCTTTTTAAAATATAGGCACAGTATAAGATAAAAATAAACAGAAAGCCTTATTGATATCTTCCGACAGAAAATAAAACAACCTTTCTTCACGAGACATGGAGTTTTCAGTTTTTTGTTTCTTAGAAATATCCACATAATTTTGAGCTTTCCTTTTTAATTTCTGCGATGCTTTTTTGCTGTTACGTTCTTTCACTTTATCTGCATTTTCAACCAAAACTTTGATAGAGGGAATAGTAAAGAAAGAAAGTGGGGTGATTTGATTCCTTTTCATGGCCTCTTCCTTAAAAAAACTGATCAAAGGTTGCCACTGCTGGATTATACGCTCTAAGCACTTTCCAACAGACAACCAACGAGTGCTAACGTGTTTTAATACCTTTTTTATATCAGTCTCATGAAATTCTTGAAGAATTTTCAACCTATCTTTTCTTTTCGAACTCTTTTGTAAGTAATAGTAAATGTCTACCAAAATTTCATCGATTTTAAATGGCAAACATGCAGCACTCTTTTCAGCTGCTAAGTTAATAAGGTGGCAGGAACAGCCCATAATTTCAATATTTTGGTGATGATTCTTTAACACCGCTGCTACACCTGCTTTTTTCCTATCATAACAGGTGCATTATCACAGCTAAAGGCAACACAATTAGAAATCGCAAGGTTTTTAGATTGTAAAGCACTTACCAGAAGATTTCCAATATTTAACCCAGTAGCATCTTCTTTCAAAGATGGCATAGATAAAAGACAATTCACAATTTTTTCACATAAAGGATCGAAGAAAGTTACCACTATTGGATACAGCTTTGAATCAACATCGTTGCTTCCATCAGTTGCAATTGAAAATGGATAGCACCTTAAATTTTCAACAAGTGATGAGGATTCCTTTGCGGACATTTCTTTCATAATTGCAGAAGTTTTGGTCTTTGCAGATCCATATTGTTTTGCAATACTGCTGTCAGGAAACGTTTTCCGAAAGAGCATCCCCGTGTGATCGCTGCAATTCATTGGCAAATTATGTTCGATCAAAAACGATGTAAATAAACATTCAGCGTTAATCATGGAGGTATCGTTAAATGCAAAACATGAAGGCTTGATACTATGATTAGACTCTACAGCCTTGAACGTCTTCTTATGTTTAACAGTCTCAGAATGCAAAGTAATATCGCGTTTACCACCGTGAGTAATGCTTATGTCTTTACCGCAACACGTGCAGAAAGCATATTTTGGCCTCAGTCTTGAGTTTTGAATAAAATTAAACATCTTCATATATTTGGCTTTAAACGTTTGGTAGTATCTTTTATTAACAGTCGACATCGTTAACGTTGTTTTCAAAAACACCTAAAAACAAAACTTTCTTTCCGGAGCAAAGAAATACCAGATACGTCTAATACATGGCTTCCCTAAAGGAAGTCACGTGCTTGACCAAAACCTTATCGATGTGTGTGTGTGTGTTCTTTCGCAAGAAGGGTAATGGGAAAGGTGGCCGCCGAAGGGGGCAGCGCTGTATTCCCAGCGGTGTAGCGCACTCTTTCTTTCCTCCTCCAACAAATCCAGATGCGCGATTTCGTTACGCAGGGGCATCACTCTACGTCAGTGGTTCTCAACTCGATTTAAGCTGCGGACCACTTTTCCACTTCAATTTTACCTGAGGACCACTTCGAAAAATTTCCACGAGTTCAGGGACGGGGGCAATAGCCCCCTCCCCCCAATGAAAATGTAACATTGAAAAGATACAAGGTAAAGGTCCAATGAGGTATCATTTTCAAAAATCAAGTCATTGATCGTCTCCCCCATTGAATCACCTCTAAATGGATCCCTGCATGAGTTGACTTCAGGACTTTAATAAAAAAGGAATTTGATTTTTTTTTCCAAGGGGTGTAGATGTATAGAAGTGAAAAAAGCAGTGTTGGCAACAGTGAAGCCAAACAAAGCAGTGCTGTCAAAGTGAAATCCCTAGTGGCATCAATGGTAAGTCCCTACTTTTCACCAGAACGTCCCTACGTTTAAGAGCGTAACCAGCTTTTCTTCTAGAGGTGGGGCGGGGGCATTTACCATTTTGCGCCCCTTCCTATCCGTCCGCCTCCCCTCAATCAGCGGTAGGGACATAAAATTGCTACATTCAATATATGCACGCCAAAAACTTTTGTATTGACAATAAATATGTTGAAAAACAAACTCATAAATTGAAACATAAACATTAAACAATATTAACTTATATTGAAGTATTCTCTCTTCTTGGTATATAATAAATCAAATTCAATTTTATTGAAATAAATTTTAATTTTAGCAAAAAATAAAAGCCTATCGAACACTGGTATTTAAATGGAAAGCATGACGTCTAGCTTTCTTCTCGGCAAAACATCTGATTATATCATATGGTATTAAATTTTTTATATCAAACTTAATACACAAAATTTTGCCGCCCCAGTCTATAGCCTAGTATAGCCTATTGGGAAATACGGCACTGGGTGGGAGGGTTCAAAATACTAAAATTATAACATGCCTTTCATTTTTTATTTAATTTTAATATTTAATAATAATTTTTATAAGTATTTTTTTTAATCGTTTTTTTAAATAATGACCCGTCTAGCGGACCATTTGGGACTCCTTCGAGGACCACCAGTGGTCCACGGATCACCAGTTGGGAACCACTGCTCTACGTCACAGCTGGAGCTAAAATTCCACGTCACGCCACGCATGTGCCATCAACGGCAGGCAAATTTTTCCGGTGTTTTTACCGATATTTGCATTTATTTATGCATATTTATCATTAAATATGCACATACGTACAACAATTTAAATAAATACGCATCAAGAAAAATAGGTATTTAAATTTTTTAAAAAACACCAGTATTTAAAAAAAACATTAGGGATTTTAAAAGAAATCTCCGAAAATCGAAAGAAATTGTTTTCCGACCGGAAGATCGATAATAAATCGGAAGGGTTGACACCTATGCAATAAACAAGAAATCAAGGCATTGAATATTTTTTATGTCATTAAATACATAAATAATGTATTATTATGCATATTTGCTTAAAGCTTAAGAAGAGTAAACTGAATGTTAAAATCTTGCATAAATGAAGCTGACTGAAATATTTGAATTATTTCTGAGATATTCAATCTCAGCAAAATTTTTTTTAATTTGAATAAAAAAAAAATCCACTTTTTTTTTAAACACCAAACACCGAGAATTTTATTTAGATTTCCTTGGCTTAGTTAGGCCTTTGCACTTCAACTTTCCCCTATGGCCTCTGGAACATAAAACTTAACTGGAGAGTTGCTATGTACATAGTATTAATGTACTTCTGTAAATCGTTTCTCAAACTTTTTCCCGTGGAACCCCTTTTTATATCATGTGCTTACCCACGGAACCTTCTCCTCCAGCCACGGAGCCCCTCATAAATACAGTGGAACCTGGCTAGTCCAGTAATATTTACCAAATATTACAAGACGAGCTCACAGATTGCACTATTCCGGTTTGGAAAACGAATTATCTCAGCTTATGTGTGCCAAAACTCCGGTATGTATCAAAACACAGGTTTCTGACTCCCGAAAATGGAAAATTTAAGTTGGGAGGGAGAAATAGTGGCCGCAAAAGCAGGGGGTGAGGCGAGAGCCTGCCCTGAGACAAATCACACAATGTCTTAATCTTAAGCCAGTAGTTTTCATATATTTTATCCTACAAAGCTACAAATATTTTGTCCTACAAAGGCACATATATTTTATCCTATAAAGCTACATATATTTTTATTACGCAGAAGAACTTTCCTTACCACAGGCCTTGCTAGCCCCAAGGCGGACACACGGGGGAGGTCACGGGATCATGACCGCCCCCAAAATATATTTTTTCACTGTTAAAAATTCCAATCATGATAAATGAAGGGTGTTATTCCAAGACCATGGTAAATTCTGCCCTTGACTCCCCCAAAATGAAAGCCTGTGTCCTCCCCACTCTAGCCCCACAGCACCCTTTCATAAATACTTCGTTTGTTCGGATTTTTATGGCGCAAGAGCATCTGAGCTATACTGCGACAATCATAAATAGTATTTAAGGAAACTTAGAAGATTATTTATCATTGTTAGTATACATATAAAAAAAAAATCAGTATAAGACGATTAGTGTAATACTTTTCTATACATGCAGGGTATAGGCGATGGTGATATAGGAATACCGATGCACGCCATAAAAAAGCCAAACGATCGATCAACAGAATTTCAAAAGAATGGAGGGAGGTTAATAGAAAATTTATTTTTCGTAAGGAATTTAATTTTATAGTCAATAAAATTGTTCAAATGGGGTTGGGAACGTCCAAACCCCCCCCCCTCTCACACGGCCTTAGTTAACTGTAAGGAGTCACTATAGGGGGGAGGGGGAATTACAGATTTTACGTATTTATTTGGAATTTTCAAAGCTGCTTACAGAACATGGAGGTTCCGACGAACACACTGAGAAATATTGACTTAAGGCAAATGTGACTGATACAGGAATCGATAATTTATTATACTTACTGATTGCATACATGTATTCAAAAAAAGTCACTCTTCTGGACTGAAACGATGTACGTTTCAAAAAAGCAGGTGATCGGTTTCGCACATGTTTTAAAATGATTTGCACAGATCTAAACACGCAGCTTACCATCAAGTGGTCATTAATTAGTTTTCAAAGCACTTCCGGTAGATTTTCACGTCAAAAAGCAAAGAAGTGTGAATAGCAATCTCTTTCTTTGCTTTTGATGCCAATCATCGCCAATTTATTGTTCCTATTTCGCACCTTCTTGAAGCATGTCGAAAGCATTGTGCTCCGACATGCTTGGCCACTCTAGCTATCGTCTACCATAATATTTGCAATTCATAGTGTATTCTTGATGTGTTTAGGGACTTAATTTGTTTAAAGAACCCAATTTTTTGACAGGATTTCGTAAAATAAGCAGGTTCCCAAACGTAAAGCATTGAATAAAACATTTACGTCACCTTTCAGCGATTCCTCTCCCTGTGTCAATAATTTGGATGCAATTTCACACCCATTATTTCTCGGGGGTTCCAGCGGCATGAAATGATGCACCACGCAATGCATATACAGCTCATTTCGTAAAGCCCATTAATACACGTCTGATGCTTTAATTTTGATGTACGTTGTGTTAATCTTCATGTACGTTGCTTTAACTTTGATATACGTTGTGTTAATTTTCGTGTATGTTGCTTTAATCTTGATGTACGTTGCTTTAATCTTGATGTACGTTGCTTTAACTTTGATGTACGTTGCTTTAACCTTGATGTACGTTGCTTTAATTTTGATGTACGTTGTGTTAATCTTTATGTATGTTGTGTTAATCTTCATGTATGTTGCTTTAATCTTGATGTACGTTGTGTTAATTTTCATGTATGTTACTTTAATCTTGATGTACGTTGCTTTAACTTTCATATATATTACGTTAATTTTTATGCACAGCTTCAACTTTACCTACACATGAATTACACCAATTACTTAAAATTCTACTTTATAGAAGGTCTACAAATTAAACGTTTACGAAGAATCCCTTGCTGAAAAAAAAAAAAGTAAAATGTCCTTTTTCGAACCCTACAAAAATAAAAAATCCTTAAAAAAATTAATCTTACCTGCAATATTTCCACACTGGATGGTTAGATTTACAAGATAGGGGATTTCACTTGGATAGGTCCAGACTGTGTTGATTTCTGGGTACACATACTTGACTGACTTCATGGCACACATACTTGACTTCGTGGCACACATACTTGACTGACTTCAAAACACACGTACTTGGAATACGTACTGGCATACCCAAATCTGTACACTGAATGTAAAGGTAATCTAGAGGAAGAGAAAAATATAGATGTGTTGATTACAAGTCGTATATAAATAAATACAGCGTTACCTTCCAACAATGGTCACCTAAGGGATCGTACATTGTCCCTTAAATAAAGGTGTCCGTTCTTCAGTGTAGTGACACATGCATACAGGAAATGAAGCCCAAGGGGCCAGACATTTTGTCCTTCAAATAGGTGTCTCTTACTGAAGGTAACTCTGTATAAACAAATAATACTTGCTTGCATGTCATGGCGCAAGGACAGCAAGAGTCGTGATACGCCGGAACCTATTAAGGTCTAGAGAACCAACCCTCGGACTACGGCGAGTAGTCGTAAACGTTCTTTGTATGTGTCGCTTGAAGTTATGCCACTCTTTATAATTTCGATATGATGACAAACAGAGTGTCCCATAAATTCACAACTATTTCAATAATTCATAAAAATCGAGCAAATTGGTGTAAAACGATGTGGTCTGCATGAAATCGAAGCGCAGTGACCTCCCCACGGATCTCCATTAAAAGACCACCTTTTTGAGAAACCACTTTTAAGGAACCTAATGTGGTCGCCTTAGGGAAGTTTTACTGTATGTCAGATGCTTAACATATTCCGCATCCAACACCAAAGTTCTACACACAAAACCCGTCATTGACAGATTAATATTTTTTCCGATGTGTCCTTCACTACTAGGGAATGGCATAGGAAACGGGGGGCTCAAGCCCCCCATAAACTTTTGAATTCCAACGTCCCTGTTACTTGGAATCATACCATTTCATGTCAGAGATCGCCACGCACGGCAGCGTTGAGTTTATCCGGATGGATGCTAGCGATTTGGCGGCACAAACGGCTTTTTTAACTACGCTAAAAAAAGTGGGAACCTCTCGAGCTCACTCAGAACATTGTAAAGTCCCACAACCGCGAAACCAAGGATGCCATACCGACGACATTAATGAAAAAAATAATAAATCATAATAATTCCGCCAGCTAATGTTTATTAATTTAAATTACGGAAAATGAATGAAAGGAACTGAAATATATGGTTTGGGCATCGACAATTCAAGCCTTTTCAGCAGAAGACGGCTTAAATTGAAACCAATTCAAGAGTGTCTCCAAATTAAAAATGAGTAAATTAAAATTAAACATACATTATTGCATACTTAAACGGAAATTTCGATAAAAATTGTAGTTGGTAAAAACATTGCTTCTTTTTTTAATTTCCAATAATTGAAACTTTTCGACAATCAAAGTGATTGCCCTATCACCACGAATTTAAAAAAAAAAAAAATTCAATTCATTTTTTTATTATGAGTTATTCTTCTACGGTGAGTCATCCTATTAGGTTATCCCATTGCGAGTCATCCTATTGCGAGTCATCCTATTAGAAGTTATCCCATTGCGAGTTATCCCATTACTAGTCATCTCCAGCCATCAGTCATCCCCCACTACGAGTTACTCTTCTATTACGAGTCATCCTTCTACTACGAAGCCACTCTTTTCATTACGAGTCATCCTCTACTACGAGTTACCCAAATTACGAGAGTCATCCCTCTACTACGAGTTATTCTTCTATTACGAGTCATCCTCTACTACGAGTTACTCTTCACTACGAGTCATCCCTCTACTACGAGTTATTCTTCTTCTATTACGAGTCATCCCTCTACTACGAGTTACTCTTCTATTACGAGTCATCCCTTTACTACGAATCGCGATGTTACTCTCTCTCTCTTTATATATATATATATATATATATATATATATATATATCATGAGAACTGGTAGGCATGATCCCAGCCTTCTATAAGCCGTAGCATCATAAGCATAGATTTGTATAGGCCCGTGGGGCCCGATTAATTGCAATTTTACATATACTGTAATGTATAAATGTACATAATATGTGCTTGGGCCCTCTCAATAATTTTGAGAACTCTGCGTTGATGCGTAGCACCCTCAATTCTTATTTGCTTTTTTAGTTCCACCTTCCTCTACGCTTTACCATAAAAAAAAAAAAATTATACGGTACTATGTGTGATTAGCACGCATAAATATATAAAAAAATATTGACAAATGGGATTGTAAAATTCAATGGAATTCGGTACTCTTATGCTTTGAATACCAGACGCTTTTTCAGTTTAATATAACCAAAATTATTTTAAAAGCTATAAGGTAACATTTTTAAAATAACTACAATATGTAAAAAAAAAAACAACTTTGAAATGGAAATTTCGGGAATTAAACTATCGTTGAATACACAGGCGTTCGCAGAAAGTTCGTAAGGGTGAGTTACAGGCTCAGGAAGAGGGGTTACGGAGCTACAACTTCATATATTCATATGCATATGTAAAAATTTCATCGCAAGAGGGGGGAGGTGTTACAAACCCTTTCAACACCTCTCCCGAGCATGCCAGTGTTTGAATATAAAATTACTATGATCCAACAGATATGTAGGGTCTTGCATCGATATTGAAGTAACATTCGAGGAGTGGTAAAAACCACCAACAACCTGTTAAAGTGACCACCTGAATAAAGTGACCATTTTTTTAATAAGAACGAACTGGTAGAGACTTAGTTATGCCTCTACCAAAGTCTGCCTTGTATAGTGACCATGTGTCTATGGTAACGCCCTTGACAGTGATCCCATTAAAATTCTAAAGACGGTTTTAATGTCCTTTGGAACAGATATACAGTAGAACCTGCCTAAAGTGACCACCTTTGGGACTGGACTGCAATGGTCACCATAGACAGGTGGTCACTATACACGACAGACTTTGGTATAGGCAAGACTAAGACCCTACCAGTTCTCGCTTATAAAAAATGGTCGCTTCATTCAGGTGGTCACTTTACGAGGTTCCACTGTATTCCATATCGCCAGTTTTGGTAATTTTTTTTTTTATTTCACATTTGTATATGGAAACTAACATATAAGTTTTCAGCATTGAATGTTGAGAGTTAGTTTCCCAATGGAGTTCAGTTTAGCTAAAATTAAAGAGCTGTCGTTTAGCTTAATGCTGAAATAAAAGGGTCAGTCATGTCACAGTTTAAAATAATAAGATCCATAGTTTAAAATAGTAGAATTCATAGTTTAAAGTACTAGGATTCATAGTTTAAAATAACAGGATTCATAGTTTGAAATAATAGGATTCATAGTTTAAAATAATAGGATTCATAGTTTAAAATAATAAGATCCATAGTTTAAAATAATAGGATCCATAGTTTAAAATAGTAGAATTGATAGTTTAAAGTAATAGGATTCGTAGTTTAAAATAACAGGATTCATAGTTTAAAATGGTGGGATGCATAGTTTAAAACAATAGGATGCATAGTTTAAAATAATAAGATTCATTGTTAAATAATAAGATTCATTGTTAAATAATAGGATGCATAGTTTAAAATAATCGGATCCATAGTTTAAAATAATATAATTCATAGCCACAATTAAATAGGTGAAGAGTTATATGGGCCCGAGCGCCTTCCCACCACAATTTAAAATAAATCGCAATGTTACATATATTGTAATGTACAAATGTACATAATATATGCGTGAAGATGTGCTAGAAGAGAACCATCTACTACAAAGAAAGAGATGAAGCAAACCACCAGGAGAGGAATGAGAAGACCAAGGCCAACAATAGAAGCAAAAAGCCCTTATAGATGACTTGCCTTGGTTTGACACCAAAGGATTCCCTAGATAGGAAATAATGGAAGAGTCGATGTCATGTCATTGAACTCCCAAAGCGGAGGAGGATTCGATTTCGCAGAAATTTACAATAATTTAAAAATTCCTTGTTTTTTTTTTTTTTCCTAGTCTGTTAAATCTTTCAACGTTTATTTTTTGTGAAATAATCGCACCCCTCTATTTTTCGTAAAACACGAGCAATTTGAAGTTATTTTGTGACGCTATTTACAGCGAGTTTGCAAGGACGACTACCAAAAACAAATATCACCTCGTCAAATATAAAATATGGCCAGAAAATCCGACAAAAAACCCATCCATCAGAAGGTGAAGATTTGGAAAACATTTTTTGGAATTGAAATCCCCCGAAGCCCCAAGTCAAATCTGTTTTCTTTCATTCATTCCGGAATATTCTTCTTCACCAACTCCGAACATCCCTTGCTTCGAACTCCATTCCCTTCCTTGGGTTGCCACAGTAACATGTCAGGGAATTTTCAACAACAACAACAAAAAATCGCATTTTAGCCAGCATAAGCCCAACGTCTATACGTTTGATTAATATGCTCCGTTAATACTATTACATGGGCCACAGAAACAGTGTTTCCTTTTGATAAAAACGTATTTTAGCTACGATTAGCTAGGCAAAAAGGAAAAATCGCATTTTTAGCCATAATCAGCTAGAAAAAACAGCATTCTGCTATTAACCCTTAGATTGCCTATCTCGCGATTTCTACGGGCGTAGATTTTGAACGCTTTGCTCAATTGCGCATTCCACTTTTTTCTCCCAGTTTTGGCGATAAGATAAAAGTCTTCGACATGTCATTAACTTTTTAAAATCCATTGCAGTAAACACACAAAAACGGTGATTAACTACTTCCTTGCTTGATCAAATTATTGTTGGAAATTGCATACTACGTCTAATCTCTTTCTTTCTGATCAGATTAGTAACTTTAGATATACGAAAGGTTAAACACTGATAAAATAGCAAATGAAAAAGATCATCCAAGCTTTTAGACGCGTCAGCAGTCCTTCATCAGGAGTAAAGTTTGATTCCTCAAATACTATATTTTTAAAGCTCTTTAAATATTTGTGTTCTTTACTTTTTACTTTTTATATATATATATATATTTTACAAATTGCAACCTTTTAATAAATTCGTAAGCATGTTCTTTATCGTTGCATAGGAAATATATATTTTTTTATCATTACTTAAAAATTATATTTTGCATCATTACTTAAGAATTGTATTCTCCTATTAACATCGAAAGCGTTTTCACTGGGTTTAAAGCACCCCAGATTCGTCATATTTTTCGTAACAGACACGAAACAACACGTTTTTGCTAAGACAACAAGTGTCAAGACAAAACGCTTTCGTTAAGCTTAAACCCATGTAATTCGTCCCGCTTTTTTTTTTTTTTTCCTTTCATCACATCGTAAATAACGTATTTCATGTAACCACACACAGACGGTCAAAAACGTTTTCAACATTAATTTATTCTTATTTTAACTAAACGTTTAAGTTTATTATTTTCGAATTATATCCTTAGAAATTATACCCTTTCTATTGTAACTTAAGAATTACGTTCTTTATCATTACTTAAGAGGATGTTATATATTCTTTATTATATTACTTAAGAGGATATTATATATTCTTTATTATATTACTTAAGAGGATATTATATATTCTTTATTATATTACTTAAGAGGATATTATATATTCTTTGTCATTTAAGAATTGTATTTTTCATCATTACTGAAGAATTGTATTCCTAAAAATGTTTACCAATTTGAATCGGCACAGAGTAATCCATGGTCTCGGAAAATTAACATTGGTTGTAAAATTTTAAATTTAATAGTTCAATTATGACTTTTTTGCTGTCAGCACTGGTCATTTGCAGAGGGACTAGAACAACGAGTTCGTCATTTTCACTGCCATGCGCGAAACAACACTCGATGACACTTTAAACGTTTTCCTTCCCAAGCACTAATTACATCAATTCAAGAATTAGAAATAAAAGCATAAAATCAAGGAAAGACAAGAGCGAGTAATTTTAATAGTAATTACTTTGGAATCAAAGACCATTCACCATACTTAGTGGTCTGTTAATAAATTAACTCCAGACGTCAAAAATCAACACAAAATTTCAGAAAATTTCAATAATTTAGAAGAATTTAAAGATGGAAGTTCAGTCTTAAGATTGGCTAGATACGTTTCTTTACGTTCCACAGTTCATCCCTAGACTTCTTGACCCCGCGATTTAATTTGACCTTTGAACCATGACAGACAGACACCTTTGCAGACGAAAAAACCAAATCCACACATAGTGATTTCAATTTCACCCAGTGACGCGAAACCTATTTAAACACTATGGCACGTAGCTCTGCTGGGGGCCAAGGAAAAGTTCCGTCTCTATGACCAATAATGCCACCGTTGCGCATCAAAATGCACATTTAGGAAAATGTTATGAACCTCCCATTATCTGTAATAATCCATGATGATCATTATCTTGAAGGAAAAACTTTGTGATGATCGCCAAGTGGAATAAAAATACCATGTTGTGAATACTAATCACATGGTACAGAATGAAATGGTGATGGTCAGGCGCGTAGATAAGTGCGTAACAAATGGGGGGTACCTGAAGGTAGGCGCAACAAAAAGGAGGGGGCATCGGACAAAAGTACCTGTTCACTAACTTCACAAAGGGCGTAGCACTACCGCGCTTTACATACTAGTAGCCCTTCCCTATCTACAAATCACTTTCGGATCGACAGACCACGTTTTAGTTACAAATTCTGAATAAGAATAAGAAAGAAAAACAAATGTGATTTATAATAGCTACTTCTGGCACATGAGTTTTGGACTATTCCTATCAGATAAGAAAACGACATGGCGATCACTATCACAGGATGTCTGGGTCTGTATAATTTACGTTTGTCACTAACAATGCCCTGTGAAGACATGACTGATGTCCATTACATTTTCAAATAACATGTCTATGTCTATAGACCCACAGACGGTCTTCCAAAGATAAACGAAAAGCAACATAGTGAAACATAGCAACAGCAAAAAAAGCACCTCCCGCATTTAGATATGAGTCAAAATCGGCCCTAGAATTTACGAAATTCAAAGCAGGGGGTATTCTGCGCGAGGCCCTAGACAAGAGGACCCGCATATAAAGAGGAGCTTGAGACCAAAGAAAATGCTTTCCATATACGGCCCGCAAAAATTTTGGTCATTAAAAACAATTGAATTCTATTGTACTTAATCCTTATATCAAACAAAATTTACATTTTCCTGACTATATTCGCAAACTCGCTAAATGTGTGCTCGTTATAAATGGGTCCTATTGTATTTGAAATTTTTCTGAATGTTTTTGAGTGAGAGGGGAGGACGAAGTGGGGGAGAGGTAAATTACTAAAAGAAAATGGAATACATTATATATTGATCATATATTTAAATACTGATCGTATTTAATCAATGACTCAAGTGTTTGTAAATAAAATACATTAATATTTAATTTAAACTCTGTAAATTAGTTTTTTTAGACTTTCGGGCTTAACACTTATATCGCAAAATTCTTGTTCGACGTACGCTTATTCATCCCTAAAATTGTTTCCAAATGCTTCATACTGTTTACTTATTTTATACTTCTATAGGGCGTTAGGTAATTTGTAACGGGATCCGTGGCTTAGCGAGATCTCCAAATAAATTACACGTAGGTCTTAATAACGGAATCAATAATATTTATTATAATTTTTTTTTTCATCCGATGAAGTTATTTCGAAAAAAATTTAAAAAGAATTTAAATTAATCCAAACGTGTTATAACTACTAAAACTCACTTTCTTGACAATATGGCAACTATTCCCTAAAAAAATTGCCTCCTTTTCAACCACATGCCCACAGAGTTGTAAAAACTTTCTTTCTAACACTTTGTTCCTATTGGTCGATTCGACACAATCAACCAATAGGAAGAAAGGTGAGGATGGCACTACCATCTTTATTCTAGCTATTTTGGTTTCTTCCCATCAAAGTTTCCAATGTGTCCAAAATTCCCGAGTTTTTTACAACTCTACATGCCCACCTTATCTCTCAACTACCAACGTTGAAAAGTTGAAAGTAACCAGCGGCCATCAGTCTATTTTAATTATTATTTCATTTATTTTATGTTTTAAATATTTTTTTTAATTATTTTATTTATTTATTTATTTTTTAGGTTATTCCATGGTTGGGATGATATTACTGTGTACAAATACAGACAAGAAATGTAATATAGAAAAAAATTTAAATTCGATATGTAGTATGACAACGTTTTTATATACAAAATGCAGGAATCATATACGATTAAACCAATAAAATACCAATAAAAAGGTATGCAGAAACTACACTAACAAACTGCCACTAAATATAACGTTCTATCAAAATTAAGATATCTGTTAACAAAAATAGACTTAAAAAGTAAACGAAACTCGCTAAAAAAAACTGCAAGTCCCAAAAAAAGTTCAAAATTAACTGAAGTTTCTACATGTATTCCGTAAGCATTGGAGACAGATTGGATTCTTGCACAAGACACATATATCGAGTCTTCCTTTTTTTTTTTTTACATAATGACATAACGAACATGTTTTCCGTTTTTTAAGTTTACCTTTGCCATTGTCACCCTTTTGTCTTGGACCAAATTGGAGCATCCCCGCATTGATAAAATGTGTCTTATGCTCAAACGAAGTCTACGATTCAAGGAAACATTCCTTTCCCTTCGTTTCATCTGTGCCATTTCTAATACGTATGCTAAGTCCTTCATAAATGGCAATTGACTTAGTTCGGGATTATCTCTAAGGCTACCATATAATATATACATGCATTTACAGCACTGGTGCCCATAATTCTGAAAACAAAGACAGCCATTGGCCACGCTCTACTTCGTCTTCCTGTGTATAATATTTATAACTTTTTCAATCCTGTGAATCCACCCCTGCTTTAGTATCATTATAATGAGTAATTATCTACGATTTTCCCGAGTTTTCATTGGTAGAGACGACGACCAATGAATGCTTTCAACTCTGTCATATCTACATTTTTCAATTCACTCCTATCAGTTTTGATATTTTGTTCTCTCTCTTTCTCTATTCGCTGGTTTGTCCACTACATAATGTCTCCAAACATTTCATCACTCCTAACTCCATATGTCAGTGGCTTCTTGACGAACTAGTTGACATAAACCTGTCATTTGCATGACGATGTTATGCTGTTGGGTTACGCTCCTGTCCATAAAAGATCGGGAGGACCACTTGTACCTATATTTTCCATATTAACTTTTGTTCACGGGACAATCTTTTTCTTCTGATAAATTTCCCTTTTCTAACATTTCGTCATCCAGTTTGTCATTTTCGTCAATCACCTCATTTTCTTCTTTTTTGATCTGTATCATGATCACTTTCACTTACAGAGTCTTATGAATCAAGATCACCCATGTTACTCTCAGCGTCTTCAAAGCGCGCCATACACGCTTCTTCAAAATTAGGATCACACACCACCACACGATCTTTGAAGATCCAGCGACGTAACTCATTTTCGTTTACACAAAACACTACGTTATATTCCAATTACAGTTTGCATTCGATGATGGAGAGAAGTTGCACAAATATCGACCCTAGGTCTGACAGACCGCTTTCAAACTTCGCGATTTTATAACCAACACAAAAACACATCTCTAAGGCTGTGTGTCTGGTAATTGACTACTGATTATCTAACTTAAAGGTACCATCTCTAGGAGATTATCCGAACTTGCTAGACAAAAAATTCGTGAGTGGAGGTCTGCCACACCGGCGTTCGGTGGTTGAGGGTTATTTACAATTTTTTCTCCCTTTTCACGTTAATTGTCAGACTCCCTCCCTATTTGTAGGCTTCACATTAAACTTCGATTTTGTTGCAGAGGCCTAATATTTTGTAGTAATGCCATGCTCTCTTTTAAATATAGAAATTTTACAGTATTTGGTTGGTTGGTTGGTTGGTTGCAAAACCGTAACCAAGATTCAATTTCGAGGAGGGGGAGGTTCAATATTTTTTACAGCATATATCGATACATATTAAAGCAACAGTTTTTTCACATTAGCCGATGATGTGGCAACAATAGATGTTA
>QLNU02015003.1:2668654-2691810 GCA_006491805.2 Dysdera silvatica
TAGAGTGCATTAGATTTGTAACCCTGTCCAAAATGTTACCTTTTCCAAGGCACTACTATATTGTTACAGACTGAGTTCACTATACAGTGGAACCTGGTAAAGTGACCACCTTTGTAAATTGACCACCTGAATAAAGTGACCACTTTTTTATAAGAGAGAACTGGTAGAGACAGTTATGTCTATACCAAAGTCTGTCGTGTATGGTGACCATTGCAGTCCCGTCCCGAAGGTGGTCATTTTAGGCAGGTTTTACTGTGTTATTACAAATACGGTTCATCTAAGTTAAATAACTTTGATTATATGTGTTATTTGGTTCAACATTGTCTACAATGATCACTTTTCACGGTCTATAGAATACCATCATAGACGGACGTCACTGTATTTCTATTTATACATGATTTCAATGCAGCATTTGTACAGTTGGTTTCGATCAACTGATGGCTAATCGGATACCCCGAATATAAGGATAAAATCTATTACATAGAGCCAAAATTAGACCCCATACGATCAATGTTATATTTTTCACCGCTTTAATGAATCATCTCCACGGGTGCACTGGATAATCATCTTCGTAATCAGTGTTCAAAGAAAGGGAAAAGGTGCGAAGAGGCCTTCCGACTACATATTATTTTATGCAATGGAAAAGGATTACACATATTTTCAGACAGGCATACGAAAAAAGTCAGCGTTGACAAATTTCTCTTTCGGCACAAATAATACATGAGACGCATGCTCATCTATCTCGACAATTTTTTTTGCTTGTTAATGGATGGATATTTTTTTTTTTTTTAATGAGTATTCCGACGATGGCCAATCATCACATTAGGACTAGGGGTTTGAAATGATGATAAATTAATGTTTCTGAAGCCTAAATTCGATTTCAAATGATAATAAATTTCATATCATGATATAATTTCGAAGTGGGGGAAGTCACCCCTAAATTATTAAACCGTTAAAGGTCAGAAGATAAATAGACAGTGAAATCACCCCCCTGTTCTCAACAGGGGCGTAGCATTTCAAAAATTATGTGAAGGGGAGGGCATAAGTATCTTTATAAACAGATCAGATGAGGGGGGGGCTTGAGCTCCCCATTGTCTACACCACTGCCTCTTTCCCTAACTTCAAAATGTAGTCGCTTCCAGAGGGAGATTGCTTACTGATGGTCTCTGAATGGAGGTAAACTTCGCATTGGATTTACAGGAGTTGCGGGGGGGAGGGGAGAGAGCCCATTTCAAGGAAAGGTGGTCGTCCGGGGAAGTTTTATTATATATTATTTCGTATAACTTTGTCTTAAAGTGTGAAATTATTATTATGCTTGGAGGTAAAGTTTTAAACTATAGTTTATTACCAGTTCTCTATTACAGGCTGAATATTGATTAGCGAAGATAAATTAACTGAATATTAATTAATATAACTAACCGAATACTAATTAAAATAATTAACTGAATACTAATTAATATAATTAACTGGATATTAATTAGCGAAGAAAGGAACACAGAAACTGGAAACGGCTCATAAAAATATGGAGAGGTGTTTAGTTAGAACAATTAGAAGTCGAAAAAGAAAGATCTGGGGAATAAGAGAAAACGACGAAGAGGGGTTTTTTTTTTATCTCTGTAAATGATCTCAAATGTCAATTCCTCCAACTTGTAAAAAAAATAAAATAAAAATCACCTGAACAGCAAAAGTTTATCATTGACGGATAAAAAAAATGAAAAACGATGAACTAAGAAAACAGTTTGGGAAAACGTTAGTATGAATTAATTCGGGAAGAACATGGAAAAACTGGGAAAGCTCTGTCCATACGGAATCGATGGACTATGATCAGGGCCCGATGAAGCCAAAGTGGGTACCAGGGCCTAGTATTTCTTCAAGGCTTTCCCTCCGCACTCGCAACAAAACTATTCAATAAGTAAGTAACAAATGCAAACTCTTGTTATATATATTAGCAATCAATAGTTATAATCAATAGTTTAAAGCAATTTTCAATGACGTCTAAGTTATATCTAATTAAGAAAAAATATTAATAAGTTACCAAGCTATAATTAAAAAAAATTGTATTTCAAACTGGCACTCTTTAAACTTGCTGAAAAGATCACATACAAAATTTGGGAGGTGGGGGGGAGCATGTCATTGGGGGCCCAGGGCCCGACGTAAATCGGGTCCTGACTATGATGACATAATATTTCAACGAATATTTTATAACACTGAGATCTTGACTCGGCCTACCATTGTCTATTCCAACTGAAGGAGTGAAGACCAATGCTTACACTTGAATATTACCTTTGCAGCAATAATCAGTTTCTAATATACACCATTAAACGCGTTTTTGAACCAATGTCGTAGTTTTTTTTTACACTTGCACATTGAGAATCGAATTTCTAGATTAAACGACATCGATTCTGCTCTCATTATTTCGGATAGTAGGGCTTCTTCTACGGGCTAATTATATTAGAAATTGATTGCTGTTAGTTAATTGCGCAATTAAATAAATTACTTTTCCATGCTATTAGAACTTTTTTTTATTGCACAATTGATCACACAGCAATCAATTTCTAATAAAACCATAAGTCGGTAGAAGAACCTCGAAATCGGGTCCGCCCTCATTATTTCGGATAGCAGGGTTTTTTCCACCGACTAATGATTATACAGGCAACGCTGCCCCAGCCGCCGTACAGCCCCGATCTGGCACCAGCGGATTTCTTTTTGTTCCCAAGGATCAAAAGAACCCTGAAAGGAACTCGGCATGGGACGCTGGAGGCGGTAAAAGCAGCCGCGACGACCTCACTGAAGGAGATTCCCGTTGACGACTTCCAGGGCGCCTTCAATGATTGGGTGAAGCGTTGGCAACGGTGCATCGAAGCAGGGGGAGAATACTTTGAAAAGTTCTGAAAAGATTGTAAACTGATATTGAATAAATGATTTTAAAAAAAATCATTTCGGGAACTTTTGGGACAAACCCTGTATGACAAATTAATTGGTTGATGGTTAATGGTTCAATTAAAAAATACTTTTCCATCGTATTAAAAAAAATGTTATTGTACGGTTAACAACGGCAGCAATCACAATTTCTGATAAAGTCGTACGCCGGAAGAACCCCTATTATTCGAAATAATGAGGGCGGACTCAATGTCGGATAATCTGGAAATTCGACATGCAATGTGCAGGTGTAAAAAAGCTACAATATTGGCTCAAAAGCGCATTTAATGGCATAGTACTGAACTACTATATTGATAGTGAAAAACTTCATAAAGTATAGGTTAATAAAGAGGTCATCTGCTTTAAAAATAGTTCGAAATCTTTGTAGATATCTGATATATACAAAGTAATATCTTTATATTTTCTCAGTACATTTGCTTATGTCCGATATCTATTATCTGTATCAGTTTCTTTCTTAAGGAGTACAGTCGAAAACAAATACGAGCGTTTTTTCAGAAAACATTTAACAATATCTACTAAAAAAATAATATGTAGAGCAAAGAAGTTCGGGTAATACGAGTTCTACTGTAAAAGAAAAATAAGAAAAACAGAAACTGATCGACTTACAGCAATATTTTAGTCCAGTGACACGAACGTACGTGTGCAAAAACATTCCTCGGTCCAATCACTTTCCCGTAAGCAAATAGAACGCGCTACGGACGTTAAAGAATTATTATCTTGTAAGAGAGCTAGAGACAATCGTCGGTCGCGAGCGTACACACGACGATAGAACGAGATGCACCTGCGCACGCGCAGTCGACGGGCCAATCTCCGCAGAGGGCGCCACTGTCGTTCAAGTTCCTTTCGCACAGGTCATAAAAAGAATTTTCGCTACCAACAGGTGCAATACTAACCAAAACGGTAAAAATCAAATAGAATTATCGAACATGGAAATGCAAAGTTTTAAAATTGAAAATAAACTCCTATGAGTGGTATTAGATAACGGTTATCGACGAAAAAAAATAGGCTTTTTTTATTTAAAAAAAACAACAAAAAACTTTCGTTCTGGAGTATCTAAAAAGAGAACCAAAACTGGAACACTTTAGAATGAATGGTACATCGTTGCTGAAGTCACAAAATATCAATATTTCACACTGAATGTCAGAATTCATCAACACTATGTGAAGGACATAAAATAGCAATATTATATACAAAAAAAGTAAAATATAGGTCTAATATAGCCCAATATATATATTTACCCAATATGTAAGCACATACAACAATAATACATTATGTCGTGGTTTTCAAAGTCGTGTGTCGCAAAATTGAGACTGTGCCGAAGAAATGAAATATTTTGAAGAAGGTTATTTATTGATACAAAGCTTTATATGCAAATTATGAAACTAGAATGGCAGAAGTTAATGAGTCAATATTTTTTTTTTTTTCAGTTCAATGAGAAATATGCGCTCGTTTGTTTTTGCACAATTGGTCAATACAGGGTCGAATCACAGACAAACACGCCCGTAATTCTTGATCAAGAGGAAGAAGCCCCGCCCATTTTTTATTTTTAATGTCATTGCGGAAATTCCTTGCATTTTTACTCGGTTCGGGGAGGTCGCGACGTGTAATTTGACAGCAAACATCGTTTTGGATCTTCAGTCTTTGACGTTTAACTAAAAACTTCTCCATATTGAACGAAAATATAAAACACGGCCACAAAATGTTGCGACTTAATAAACAACGAAGTTAGAAGAAAGTAAACTCACTACGATTAGTCAATGACTCATTGAACTCGCCTAATCGCTCTTGGTAGGAATAAAGCCCCGGGGCAGTGATGCTATCTATTGTGCAGGTGTGTTCAGTGGCACCTGAGGGAGGCGGGCGGACGGCCAAGGCGCCGCAACCCGAGGGGCGGCAATTAACCTTTAAAAAACAATGACAGGCATAACAATCACGGCAATGACAGTGTCACTCGTCCCGGGCGGCAAAATATCTACGCCACTGGGTGTGTCGTAATATCCGACGCCACCGAGTGTGTTGTAATATCCGACGCCGCAGAATAATGTGTCGCACGTTAAGAAAGATTGAGAACCACTGAATTAGATGCTTTGTAAATATGAATTCAGAAATCGCATAGAAGTTTGGTTTGATCGTTTTCAGTAAATTTTTACGTTTTGTGGTTCCACCCGTTTTTGTTGACTGGTATATCAAATTTTTCGCAAGCGACCACATGTGAATGAAAACTTCAGTATACGAGGTCTCTTAAACTGCTTTTTGTTTATGCATTGTCAATATGTTTCTTGCATTATCTAAGAATATAGTCATTTTCTTCCATTAGACCATCTATAAGAACAATTACATCATTTTTCCTATGAATGTTAAGTTTGTAAATAGCAAAGGAAGATATTTACAATGATATGCAGTGAAACCTGGTAAAGTGACCACCTTGGGAAATTGACCACCTGAATAACGTGACCACTTTATTTAGGCAGGAACTTTCTCACGCCTATACCAAAGTCTGTTTGTACCTATAGTGACCACCTGTTTACGGCGACCACTACAGTCCAGTCCGGTCCCAAAGGTGGTCATTTTAAGCAGGTTCTACTGTATAATAGTTTTTATGTTGAAATTCTCTCGAATGTAAACACTATTCGAAAGGTTCCGCCACGGTTAAAATGATTGAGAAACGTGCTATAGCTACTATGAATCAGGAGGAAATAACATGTAATTTTATTGAAAAAAAAGGACAAGGAAAAAAAAATTCTTAATACGGTAGAACCTGTCTAAAATGACCACCTTTGAGACTGGACTGCAATGGTCACCATAGACGGGTGGTCACTACACACAACAGACTTTGGTATCGACATGGCTAAGTCTCTACCAGTTCACTCTAATAAAAGTGGTCACTTTATTCAGGTGGTCACTTTACTCAGGTGGTCACTTTACTCAGGTGGTCACTTTATTCAGGTGGTCGACTTACCAAGGTGGTCACTTTATGCAGGTGGTCACTTTACCGGATTCCACTGTACCCAAAATGTGTTTCATAGACGGAAAGCTTCCATCCTGCTCCAATCTGAAGGCTGGGTATGTGACTGTCCCGGTGGGTTCCTCACCTTCACTGGCATTCAAAGAGTAGATATATATTCCGTTTTAATGGCACTTGAGTTTACGTGCATCATACACAAACAAGCGTATTAAATTTAACTGATACTTCGCAATTTCTCGCGCGCTAGTAGTCACAAAGTCTCGACTTACAGAAAATACAAGACCTGAAAACAACTCAGAGAAGTGTGGAAAGATCATTATTTTTAATAACCAAAAGAATCAGAAGAAGAAGAAGAATAAAAAATGTTAGTAAGGGAACACACAAGAGCCAAAAATATCATAAAAGTCATAAATTTAATAACAATAATCATGGATTTGAACATTTTACGTCCCGAGATGGCGCCACGAGTCCTCTGAGGCGGGACTAATGGCTTCACGTGACCTCGGAACCGCGATACATTTTCGCACAGCCATGCTTACAGGGAGCCGAACCCAGGCCAGCTGACCTGAAGACGGTGGTTACAATTATTGGAGTCGCGCAATAACATGTAAACAGCCAGTTGATTGTTTACATGTTGTTTATATGAGCTGGTTGTTTACACACTGCGTATATTAGTTGATTATTTAGATATTGTTTATATGAGCTGATGGTTTATATGAGCATATAAAAAATCAGCTGATGGTTTACATGAGCATGTAAAAAAAATCAGTTGATTGTTTACATGTTGTTTATATGAGCGGATCGTTTACATATTGTTTATACAAGCTAATTGTCTATAGCGTAAGGGCAGCAAAGGTCGTGCTGCGCCACCATGTAAACGGGATTATATAACGATGTATAACCGATGTTTTGTTTTAGAGGCTAACGAAAGGCTAAGATAAAGGTACGAAAATAACAGTTTTGTAGCCAAGCAGGGCGTGGATTCAGTTGCCCCGTCATCGGCGTAGGCAGAAATTTCATAAGGGGGTGGGGGGGGGAGTTATAGGCTCGATGAGGGAGTCGCGGAATTGCAACTCATATATTCCTATGTTAAATATACAAAATTTCATTGCAATGGTGGGGGTGTTGAGCCCAAAACTACACTCTGGCTATGTGTATGTGCTACATCGAGCTATTTATATATATATATGGCCTGCAAAAGGGTTGCTGGTATCTAACTGGAAGGAGACCCACACGCTGAACGTATGTGACGATGTGTGGAACCGGCCAGGCCAGTAACCTAGTGTCCTACCCCGCCTTCAAGTGGTGCAGGCTGAGCTTTCTATTTATGTGGCAAATTAATATTTGCTACACGGATAGAAAGGCGGAAGGGGAGGGCTAATTCACCAACCCGTCTAGCCAGCGTGGTGAAATTATGGCTAATTCCTCCATTATGTTGACACACCAGAAACCATGGCCCCTAGTCTCCAGGTGCTGGAGTGCTCCTGATCAAGGCAGCGGTCAGTGTGGCATGAAAGCAGGGGGTGCTAAGAATCACTGGAATGGCCCAGGCTGCCGTTTGTTATTGACCTTGGCTACGTTTAATGGACGATCCCTTGCTTCTGAAGCAAAACTTCAGGAATTGGAAGAAGAACTTGACAAGATCAAATGGGACATTGTAGGACTCAGTGAAGTTAGAAGAAAAGGTGAAGAGTTGGTGGAACTTAAAAGTGGACATTTGTTTTATTATAGAGGAACGGAAACTGGAAGAACAAGTGGTGTTGGCTTCTTAATCAACAAAAGAATTAAAGACTACCTTCTTGAAGTCGAAAGCACGTCAGATCGAGCAGCGAGGCTCGTTGTTCAACTAACCCAGCGATACCAACTTCAAATAGTACAGGTATATGCACCAACATCAAGCCATACCGACGAAGAGGTTGAAGAATTTTATGAAGAAATCAAAGAGTTACACACCAAAGGGAAACAACATATCAAGCTCATCATGGGGGATTTCAATGCAAGAATTGGACAACAGGAACAAGGAGAGACATCGGTTGGTAAATACGGATATGGGGAAAGGAATGAACGTGGCGATCAACTCATCGAATTTGCAGAAGCTGAAAATCTTAGCATCATGAATTCATTTTTTAAGAAGAAACCGCAAAGAAAATGGACATGGAAACACCCAAATGGGGGAACTAGTGAAATTGACTATATCCTGGCAAACAAGAAATCAATTATTGAAGATTGCAGTGTACTGAACAGATTTAATACTGGAAGTGATCATCGAATGGTGAGATGTAAAGTGCACTTAAATACTAAATTAGAACGACAGAAGCTCATTAGGAAACAAGTAAGTAAGAGGGTGGATTTAAAGAAATTAAAAGAAAATACCGAGGCATTCAAGTTGGAATTAAAAAATCGCTTTTCTGCACTGGAAGGACTTATTGATGAAAGTGATATCTCAGAAGCAAATGAAAACATTGTTAAGACAATAGTTGAAACTGCTGGGGAAATTGGTGGTGTAACCTGTAAAAAGCACAATAGCAAATTATCTGAGAAGACGAAACAGCTCATGAAAAGGCGAAGAGATATGAAGGTGGACAATCGAAATACCAGTTCCAGGATTGAGTACATAGAACTTTGTAAAACTCTGCGCAAAAGCATGAAAGAAGACATAAGAAAATTCAACTGTGAGCTAGTAAGGAAAGCCATTGAAAATAACAAGAGCCTTAGGGTTGTTAAAGGAAGTTTATCTGTTGGGAAGAAACACATCATTGCATTAAAAGGAGAGGATGGCACCGTAACAAGAAATAGGGAAGAAATACTTAGAAGAGTTGAAGAATTCTACAAAAATCTATACGAAAGTAACAGTGGATTAAACGAAGACATTGAAATAGTCGAAGGAACAGCTCCTAAAATCTTAAAAGAAGAAGTTTCATTTGCAATAAAAAGTATGAAGAAAGGAAGAGCCCCTGGTGATGATGGTATTACATTAGATATCCTAAAAGAAGCTGGAGAATATGTAGAAGACATACTTGCAAAATTCTTTACCAAATGTCTTAACAGCGGTAACATACCAAACCAATGGGATTCTGCAACAGTAATTCTTTTGCATAAAAAAGGTGATAAAGAGGATTTGAAAAATTACCGACCAATTAGCTTGTTACCTGCTATTTATAAAATCTTCACAAAAGTGCTAACACATCGCCTGCAGAAAAAATTAGATGCAGCTCAACCAAGAGAACAAGCTGGATTTCGAAGTGGATTCAGTACAGTGGACCATATTCAAGTATTAAGAGAATTAATTGAAAGAACACATGAATATGAACTTCCATTGTGTGTGGCATTTATTGACTATGAGAAGGCCTTTGACTCTATTAAAACATCAGCAGTCATCAACTCTTTAAGATCAACAGACATTGAGGATGTGTACATTGACATGGTGAAACGTGTGTATAAAAATGCAAGTGCAAAATTTCGGTTACATAAAGATACCAAAACTATCAAACTTGGCAAAGGGGTGAGGCAGGGAGATACCATTTCTCCAAAACTTTTTACTTCAGCTTTACAGATGATTTTTCAGCAGATAAATTGGAATAACAAGGGAATAAAAATAAATGGTGAATATTTAAATCATTTGCGGTTTGCTGATGACATTGTTATTTTTTCAACGAACCCATTAGAACTCCAAGACATGGTACAGGAGCTCTCAACTAGAAGTAAAGAAGTTGGACTCAAGATGAACCTACAAAAAACTAAGATCATGTTCAATAATTTCGTAGAGGAAACAAAAATACAAGTTGACAACATTGAGCTAGAAATTGCTGATTCATATATTTACCTTGGCCAGCTGATTTCAATGGATGGCAACATTATGAAAGAACTCAACAGACGTATTAAACTTGGCTGGAGTGCATTTGGAAGAAACAGTTTTATCCTGAAGGGGAAATTGCCTTTGTGTCTAAAAAGAAAGGTCTTCAACCAGTGTGTATTGCCAGTCCTCTCTTATGGATCAGAGACATGGAGTCTAACAGTTGGAGCAATACGAAAGTTACAGACAACGCAAAGGAGCATGGAGAGGTGCATGCTTGGAATAACTAGGAGAGATCGAAAAAGAAACACTTGGGTGAGAGAGCAAACTAGAGTAGAGGACATCATTGTTAAAGTAAAAGGGCTGAAATGGCGATGGGCTGGGCATATTGCAAGAAGAACTGATCAACGATGGACAACAGAAATTCTGAACTGGATTCCAAGAGACCACCGAAGACCTAGAAAACGTCCTCAAACTAGATGGGTGGATGAAATAAGAAAACAGGTTGGGGTGACGTGGAAGCGAATTGCTCAGGATAGACTTGTGTGGAAAGCATTTGGAGAGACCTTCATCCAGCAGTGGATAGATAATGGTTGAATATGATGATGATATATATATATATATATATATATAGAACAATTCCGGGATACCCTGTGACCTATAAGCCCTTTACCTTGCCCCATAAGCCCTTTGCCTTGCCCCATAGGCCTTTTGCCTTGCCCTATAAGCCATTTACCTTTCCCCAGTTGACTCTTCAGCGGCTACAGGGGAATAAGAAACAAGTTGAAATTACATGAAGAACAAGATACATACATTTAGGAAGGAAATTTAACAACAGTTCAATCCGGTGGTTTATCGACAACGTTTGAAATTAGTTATACAACTCATTAATTATAGATAATAATAACAACAACATAATTATATATTTTACATTACAGAATAAATTGACTACATGACTATGTGATTGGCTAGGTGGTTGTGCAATTTAACTATTCATAAAACTGATCAATTTCAGCCAAGTAATTATATTTATATTATTTGCCACAGCCAAAATTATCTTCCAATATAAATATATAATAACTATATTCCATTCGTATGCTGCACAATTATATTGTTATTCAATACAATTTATTTATATTACGCTTTTTTAATAATTAATAAAATCCATTTATAAATACACTACATAACTTATACCACAAACTTATTTAAATATATACCTATATATAAAAAATAATATGTAGCTTATTTAAGAGACGGATTTAGGTCATATGGCGCCTGATACGAACCCCAAACTTGTCCCCCCCCTCTAAACATTATTTTCAAAATAATTCCTTTTGTGGCGCAGTTTTTTCTTTTATTTATTGTTTTAAGGGATCTCCTCAATAAATTACTGAATCTTTTTACAAAAAAATATTCAATATTATTACAAGGCTGAAAGACACGATAACAATCATTTTACAAATGATAACGATTAATGATAACAATCATTTAACAAAAATTTCCCTACAACCAATAGCACGTAACTAATCCACAAGTACTATTTCTGATGAGCCAAAAATTAAATTACTTTGATACGAAAATTAAAGCCTTACATAAGTTTCAATAATCTGGAATGTCTTCTGCACAGTCGAATAAATTCATCCATTTTGATTTATTGAAGCTTATTTAAGAGTAAACGTCTAGAAAATGAAATTGGATTTGTCCTTGTCTGTACTTCTGTTTAATTAAGCCATTTTGGCGCCCCTTTAATCCGTCGCTACTTTCTTTTCCTAAATCCGTTTTCCTCACATGCATTGAAAACAAGATAGTGGGTTTTTTCTGATACTTACACGTATTTTTCTTATCACAATATCTGAATGTGAAAACACTTCTATGTCGTCTGCGAAGTGGCTTTAAAAACGTGGTTTTTCTTTGGCAATTCGAGAAGGCCCCGTTTTTGGAAGAATAAAAAAAAAGGTCATATGGGTGATGACCCCTCCCCCCAAGTCGTCTCTCAGCGGGAAGCAATCGGGGGGAAACAGGAGGGTGTGTTATCAGCGACCTATGCCCTCCTAGACTACCAACAAGCTTCGAGCTGATTGGGAAGATTTTTAGCCAATCACAGCAGCTTTTCGTGTGGAGTTTTTTGCTACACGTGGCCTCTTTCACAGAGAATTGATGAATTCTTGGGGCCATATACAATCCTCTACATTCCAAACTCTCTTAAGATATTGTTTTTGAGTACAGTTTGAATATTTTGGCGTCAGAGCATATACCTGATTCTTTTGGGCAGGTTTCAATTTTTGCAATAAAAATACCTGGAACAAATACTCACTAACATATAAATTAAATACAAATAAGTATTCTAATCTTTATCTTCGCAGCTACTGACTCAAAATACATATATTAGAGCAGTCTTTCTCAAGGCATATTCCGCCAGAGGCGTAGCCGGGGGCGGGAGGGTTGAAGACCCCGATCGCAATGAAATTTTGTATATTTAACATAGGAATATATGAATTGTAGCTCTGTAACCCCTCCCATTAAGACTATAACCCCCTTATTAACTTTCTGCCTACGCCACTGAACTCCCCATAACGCAGGGATTCCGCAAGCAACGTAAAATATTGATGGAAAAAAAACGTAAATTTTGCAATTTTTCCCTTCATAGTAACCCTTTAAATACAGTTGACGTAGAAATAAAACAATCCTTCAATAAAGTCGAACTCAAAGACTTCGTGACAGCAAAAAACATAGGCATTTACCCATTAATACTTTCCGTCAATAAACGCTTGTATCACTTCATTAAGAGTTTTCTTACTTCTCCATTACCTTTCGTATCACCTGCTTTTTTATATTCTTTTATTGTTTATATTCATATTTATGGCCAAGTTGTGACAAATAAAAGCCCTTTAAATGACGTTTAAAGAGAGCTCCGTCAGTGACGGATTCGCCAATAAGGTAACTAGGTTTAAGCCGACGGCAGCAAATTTTTGGCAAAAGGTTTGCCGTCGAGGATTTTGCAAAGGCGGGGGTTGAATTTTTTGGCGGCTAATTGAATTATTAATTTTGAATTGCTTTGTACAGAGGCGTAACTAAGTATTAGCAAAGGGAGAGCTGCCATTGGCGTCGCCTTGAAAGAGGCTAAAAATGCGCCAAATTCGCGAATATCTACAAATAGACGAATTTGAAATAACTGCCAGGAGCGCCAAATTAATATTTGACAAAAGCGCCAAAATTTCTGTCATGCCTCTAATTACGTTTGGTAACACTAGGCGGCAAAATATGTCGGCTTGCAGGTGGCAAAATCGTAAATCTGCATTTAGGTTCTGTGGCTAGGCCTGTGATAAGAAAAGGGGTTAGTGTCATAAACAGTTTGAGAACTAACTACTGATTACACGAAATCCTCATAACTTTATACCTAACTTTGCAAATTCCTTGGAATGGCACACATTAATTGAATGGTCGTGCTGGGGTGGTTTTTTGCTCAAATCACTCATTTCCATTTTCCCTTTGTCGTGAGAGTGGGGGGAACTCACAAGTGGAATAACCTAGGACCCTTCTTTACCTACATCCGGCCCTGCTTCAAATAGCATAAGCATCAATAACAAAGCAGTTCGAGGAAGAGGCCGGAGAACATAATAAAGGAATCAAACAGCTGAACACACCAAACGAAAGCAACATATCAAAGCGATTATGCCCCCAAATTAAGAATTGGACAGCAGATACGTTTTGAAACATCAGTTGGAAAATACGGATATGTACGTCACACACACATATATGGATGTGAAGGATTGTTTGTTTTTTGGTTTTACGGCTCAAAGACTACAGTGGTCATGCTGCGCCGGGACCTACTGTTTTCCGAGGAATCCGAACCTCTTAAGGCCTAGGGAACCAAACCCCGGACTACAGTGAGCAGTGCGATCTTTATGAGATCTCTGAGTAAGCGTTCTTTTTGCACTGCTGGGAGTCGAACCCGGATTAGCGGCGCACTAGGAGAACGCGTTACCACACTGCGCCACCGCAGGGCCTGGATGTGAAGGAAAGGGAATGAACCAGATAGCCAATTAATTAAATTTGCAGAAGTTGAAAAGCTTTGTATTACAAATCCATTTTTCCAGAAGAAACCGCAAAGAAAGAAAACACGGAAACACTCCAATGGAAAAACCAGTGAAATTGACTTCATCTTGGTAAGCAAGTTATCGGTTATGGAAAGTTGAAGTGTTGCAGAGTAGATTCAATTCCGGAAGTGACTAGCGAATGGTGAGGTGAAAAGTACATTTAAATACTGAATAGAGGAAGGCAGAAATGGATTTAAAAAAAACCCAAGTGGTCAAGAAAGTACATATAATGAAATTGAAGAGAAGTGCGGATGCAATCATGTAAAAATTACTTTTCTGCTTCGGAAGGACTCATTGAAGAAGTTGGCATTTCAAAAACGAATGAAAATATTGTTAAAACAATTACTGAAACCGTTAGGAAAATTAATCTTGGGAAGATTAAAATCATATTCGACAATTTCATAGCGAAAGCGCAAATACAAGCTGACAACATTGAGCTAGGAACTGCTAATATATGCAATCACCCTGTCCAATTGACATCGATGACATAAAACTCCATAGACCATTTACCTGAATAAGTGCATTTAGACAAAACGGTTAATTCTATAAGAGCGAAATTAACCTTTTGTCTAAAAAGCAAAGTTTTTCCAAAGAGCGTATATTACCAGTTCTCCATTACGAATAGGAGACATGGATTGTAACGAAAAAAAGCAATGCAGAAATCACAAACACCTCAAAAGAGCATAGAAAGAAGTGCATGCTTGTTACGTTGAATGATGATAGATATAAGACGAAGCGGAGTTGTTTTCATTTATCCGTAACCGGATTAGGTGGAGCCGATTGCACATTAAATTTTCCAAGGGCGGATCCAAAAATCTTTCAAAGGGAGGCAACATGTTTCTGATTTCTACTTTTAGCTAAGTGCCGCAATGCTTTTCACTTCATTTTCCATGATATAATCCCAGCCATGCCCGTTTCCAGGAAGGGGGGTGAATCTTAGGGACCGGCCCCTCGAAACTAAATTTTTAATGGGATTTGGCTACGGCCTTGCATGCTGTGATTGTATCTATACATGCTGTAAAAGTTTTTACCCCGCCCCCCGCCCGAAATTAAACCCTGGTTACGGTTTTGACCACAGCTGAGGGGGAGGGCGATCACCCCCCCCTTGGACCCGTGCTTGAAACTGTCCTCTTTCAAATACAAATTAAGTACGAGGCAAGAATTTCTCAAATACAGGTGCACGATCATTTTCGTGTAATAATAACCGATCATTATTAAATGCAACCATTATATGTTATATGCAACTGCATATTTTAGCATTAATGTGTAAATATGCATAAAACCTGTGGTTTTTGGAATAAATGCACATTTTAATGATTTCAGTAATTGTAAGCATGTTTGTTTTTGTTTTTTTAATTACAAATTTCCCTACAAATTTCTCCTTTAAACTTCTTTGTTACTTCTTAACGCCTGCATATATTGTATTATTTTGCAAAGGTCTAGGCCCTCCACACACCTTTATTCCATATGTACAATCGTTCCCACGTTACACCAACCTGTTTCCTTATTTTATCCTCGCATCTTGTTTGAGAACATTTCTTAAATCTTTAAAGAACTTTTGAAATCCTATTGAGAAGTTTTGATTGTCTATTCTTCATCTGTTATTTTTTTACGATATGCCCACCTCAGCTTTTTATTATTATTATTATTATCTCAACACCGATGTTCTCCATCCTTGCTTCTTCTCCCACCCAAGTATTTCGTTTCCTTTCTCCTCTGATTAATCCAAGCATGCACTTTGCCATGCTTCTTGGGTGGTTTGCAATTCTCGTGATGTTTTCATTAAAATCCTCTCCTTGATTCCATAAGAAAAACTGGCAATACACACTCGTGAAGACTTTGTTCTTTGGTGAATAAGGGCAATTTTTCCTGTACGATTAAACTGTTTCTTACGTACACCCGCTTTAAGTGGAACCTGGTAAAGTGACCACCTGAGCAAAGTGACCATTTTTATAAGAGAGAATTGGTGGGGACTTAATCATGACTATACTAAAGTCTGTCGTATATAGTAACCATTGCAATCCAGTCCCAAAGGTGGCCACTTTAGACAGGTTTCCACTGCAATTTTAGGATTTTTTAAGTTCATTTTGTGATTTCTAGTTGAAACCTCCTATATCGTTTCTTGAGAATTTTGAAGTTCAAATAATAACAACGTCATCAGCAAAGCGCAGATGATTTAAATATCCCCAATTTCTCTTTCGTTGTTCAAGTTGATTTGCTGAAAGATCTCTTGAAAACTCAGGTAAAACAGAGGTGGATCCAGCTCGGGATTTTTTTTTTTTTTTTGGGGGACGGAGATTACAACACAATCACAAGAATTTTGCGATATACCGCGAAATTGATTTAAGGTTATACGTCTAACACTTTTATCGACAAAAGATATCGCAAATGATTTTATATTTAATTTTAGTGTTTATATAAAAAAAAAATACATATTGTGATAATGTAAAGAACTGCATAGACCAATGATTCTCAAACCTTTTATAAGACGGAACCCTTTCCTACAGTATGTCTGGACACGGAACCCTCCCTTACCAGATGTCTGGTTTCGGAACCCTTCTTTAAATATTTAAAGGAAACCTAAAAGGCTATTATTTATCACTAGAACCCAGATAAAATGCACTAAAAAAACTATCAAAACATGCCCTAAAAATACCCAGACTATGCATTTATATGCACTTGAGTAATCACTTATTTAAAAAACAAATGTCCTGCGTCTTAAACCAAAAGATTGATTTTATTACTGACAAGATGAGCAAAATTATTTGATATATTCTACAGCATAATTGTTATTATATCATATCACAAGTTTTCCATTAATATTCTGAATAATCAAGATTTGTCTTCGGTTAACATAATTTTATGGCCAAACAGGTTTTTCACAAATCTACGGAAGTTATTTAATGGATTGTATTTGGAAATTTTTGTGAATAGTTTATAATGGATAGTCTACCCGTTACAGGCTATCAGTGACGTCATCTGACGTCAGTGACGTCCATTACTGACAGAAAATTATGTGGAAATTTACCCTGTACAAGTAAATGTTGTGTTTAACTACATGTCTAGCACAATAAAACTAAACTACACATTCTGTCTCCCTACCAAGAAGATAGCGGCTAATTCAGATACGAATGTGATCACATTTTTTGACGCCTCAGAACATGATTAAATAATCACATTTCACAAGTCCATTTTTCTTCCTACTCACATGGGAGTAAAAGGGAAGTTTATCTTTATGTGAAAATTTTCTGATAAACGAATAATAAAATTATCGAAAACATTGAAATATGCATTTATTCTGAAATGTGGCGCTTTTACGCATTTATATGCACTAACACTGGAGAGCTAAAATATGCAATTGTATAAGCACATATGCATTTGCACATAATCCGGGCCTGGAAATTTCCTCATTTGGTGGGACAAAATCACCCGGTTGACAGTATTGCAAAAGGCATATATGACTTTTCAATTACTCAGAACTATTTGGTTATGCTTAGCAAATCTAAGAGATGAAAATCTGCGAATTTACCTTATACAGGTTTCTAATAGCAGCCTGCCTGCTTATACTATGAAATCAGATTGTAGGTGCGATTTTATTTTTTAGTTCTTCTACGTTTTTTTTTATCAATATTATAATGCCATTTCTTTATCAGTATTTGAATGACAACAAAAATACAAGTTTGGAGCTTCATGAATCTTTACTTGTCAATTCCAGCAATTGCATTTCAGACTTCGCCGTGTCAATATCAAACGGAGAACACCTTAATGCCTTTACATTAGCATTAAGAGGATTTGTAACAAAAGGCAGAGTCGGTTTACCATTTCTGAATTCCTGGAATCTTTGAGGAATCAATTCCCTCATGTTTAACACTGTTGTCTTGAAATCATTTTTATTAACCAGTACCGATTATTAAGAAACATTACTAGCAAATAATAATCACATAAATAATAATTAAAAATTAATTAATGGTGATTATTAATTAAAGGACATCGTTTTTTAAGCGATATTGAGACACGTTTAAGAAATGAACTACAGTCTGATCTCGTTAAGACGAACACGCTTAAGACGAATTACTTTTAATACGAACCGTTTTCTGAAGTTCCGTCAGAGTGTATAACATACTACCCTTTCCGGATAAGACGAATTACTGTTAATACGAACAGATTTTTTGTTCCCTTTGGTGTTCGTCTTAACGAGGTTCGACTGTATAAAATTTCCCTCTCTAAATCTTCGACGAACAGAATAAATTTATCTGCATACGAGATAACTTCTACCATTGAAAAAGCAGCATTTCCCATGTCTTGTAATTTTGTTTATTTTTCTATAATTTTATCTATAATTTTGTAATCTTGTCTTGTAATGTTGAGCTGATTCAGTTGCGATGTCAATTTCATCATACAATACGATTCTTACAACCAGGGGCGGACTTAGTCCTCTGAAAGGGCGCATACCTTGGGTTATCGAAGGGCGCGAATCTTATCGCTCGTGAGGGCGTGCCGCCCTCTCCAGTCCGCCCCTGCTTACAGCCAATGATCTCCGTTAATTCTGAATATTAGGAATCCTTGTTCTCAAGATATAGTTCGATTCCATTCATGTAAGATAAAAAAGACATAAATGAAGCTATGGTAGCTTTATTTTTGTTTTCAATTTTAGTTCAGAGCCACATGTACATAAGCAAAGAGCCGCATGTAGCCCGCGGGCCGCAATTTCCAGGCCCCGACATAGACTATAAAACAATTGTAAACGCTAGCATTGTGCCTTAGTAATATAGCCGCACACTCAATTCCCTTAACATGAACACACTTTACATCAATGACTCTTAACGCGAACAGAATCCCGGCCACATTGTACAATGATAATAATACGTTCCCATCCTTAAGAGTTAAAGCAAGACATTTTAACATGAACAAATTCTCCGTCACCATGATTGTGTTTCATATTAACAGGGTTTGGTTATAGTAAATGTCTAGAATTTAATAATTTTGGTTAACGCCAATTTGCCTTTGACCTCTCTGACCCCAAGCGAAGGTCGATCAACCAGAAAAGCCCGAAACAGCGCAAGATAGCGGCCCCAATAATTCAAAAATCCAACGGACCCAACACCATTTTTAAATCGCGATATGTCATGCAAGACAGGGCAGCAAGAAAACAAAAGTCGTTCCCCCCGCCATCAAGAACCAACAGTTGCCCCGTTGTAAGAAGTGGGAGTTAAAAGCTTCGATGGCTGCAGGGAAAGGTCCAGACAAGAATAGAAAAAGAAGAAAAGGAAGAAAAAGAGAAGGAAAAGGTAAGTGACCAGTTAGAGTACAGAAGATACAGCAACGTACGTACCACAGGGCAAGTCACAGACGAGTTTCATGGGCCAGCAACCTTGCATGCTCGACGCCACCTCTTCTTTCCTCCACTCTTTAACGGTTAGAAGTAATCTTCTGCGCATGCGCGGATATAGTCCGGGGCCTGTACAAATATTTATCTGCCACTTTCCACAGGACAGCGTTTCTCGGATGGAATCTATTACCAGTTGGCTGGCACGCAAGGTCTGATATAGAAAAAGGAAATTCGATGGTAAACACAACAGGTGGTAAAGTGTCAAGTCAAATTCCAGTTGACAGAATATATTGCATTTCAAAATACTTCGTTTATAAGACAGCTTTCTGAGTGAAATGAGAGGCCACGAAAAAGTTGATAAAAACGCAGTCGTTTAAACATTGCGAAACTGACACAAAAAATGCAGTTTATGAATAATAAATTATCCAAGACCTTAGCCGGGATTTAATTTAGGGTACACTCACAGCATGCAAAGCTCTGTAAGCTACAAGGGGGGGGGCTTAAAATTCTTACATATTTTGATGTATTTTATTAATATATTTAATAATACTAAATATACATATAAGCAGACTAATATATTTAACGTTGACAATTAAATTTCTTAAATGTCAAATTGAAAACTTTTAAATTTTAGTATACCTCACCACAATTTCCCTTAATCTTATCACAAAGTATATGAAGACTCAAAATTTCGTTAAAAAACATTATGTATACACGATCTACCGCACAAAGCTATTTTGGGTACATTTTTAACGTCAATTTTTGACAATTTGCATTGCCATAAACAATTTTATACAAGACAAAAAATTTAAAATAAAATTCTGCAACAATTTATTTTGAGAAAAAAATATTTACAAGACTCAGCCTGCATCCTATTACCCTGGCTACAACTCTGTTTATACCATTAAGAATATGAAGTTTTGGATCTGTGACACCTGCCCCGTATGAACTTTCTGCGAAATCTAATGGTCTTGAAAGATATACAAGGCACCATATTCAACTTTGTCTATAACGATAAATTTTCCTATAACGGCCTTCTCCTAATCTCTTGAGAATCGTTATAGACAGATTTCTCCACATGCATAATGTAATAGTACGCCGCGTAGATTGCTTAATGAAGTGACTGCAGGTCTCGGAGGATTTTTAATGGATTGAGGAAAGTTTCTGAAATGCAAACATTTTGTAACTACACTTGATCTCGAAAAGATGATTAAAAAAGCGTGAATACCTTTACTACACAAATATCATAAACGAGAAAGAAAGATAAGAAAAACCTTCTTGGAGGACCAAGAGCAACACACATTAAATGCTACAAGATGACGGCAAAATATCAAGAGCGCGTTTAAGGCTTCAGCGGCCCTGGGCGGAACAGACTTTTGCGGCCCTCAAAAATGTTACAGCGAAAAAAAAAAAAAAAAAACTGACCGGAGTTTAGCATTACAAAATAAAGTTCTTCACTGGTCCAAACTCCAAAGGTAACAAGAAGATAATGAAGTCAAATTAAGAATAAATATTTCTAAACACAACAAGCATATCAATCGCTTGTCATTTCTTGCTGAACTTCTACGTTGTGGATAAATGAATGGGGTTTTATTTAGGTCTACTCCCGCATTATGAACACAAGAAAAACCAGTACAACATAATTAAAAAACTTTGCTTCTCGGAACTTGTAGATAAATTTTTCTTGGTCGAAAACCAGCGGTATTTGTAATGGTTGTCTGACCACTACCATAAACATGGTAACGTGCATAGTCTACTGATTTTAAGGCACTTAACGTGTTTAGCTACCACTGGGAAGCTTCATGAGTGTTAGGGGAAATATAACGTCACACACAAAAGGTCAATTGATGAAATACTCTGGGAAGGTATATAAAGGCCGCTAAAAACTTATTTCTTGATGCTGGCACTGCATATCTTCAGCGGCCCTGGGCGGCAGCCCAGCTCGCATAGGAGAACACGACCTTTATTATCCTTGCGCCACAACAATCCAACCATCAGCTAGTTCTTCCACAGCACGAAGACGGGAAGAGATACACAAATAAAAATAAAATTATATTAGACATCTGGAATTAAAAAATAAAATGTTAAAAAATAGTAGAAATTTCGAATCTGCTAAAGAAGTTTTTGGTAAAAAGCTCGACAATAACAAGAACATCTAAAACCTAACTTGGACCGTACACAAACAAGAGCAATCTCCTCGCTTCAAAAAGGTATTGGTAACCCCCCCCACAAAACATCCACTATTCGGCCCTTCGATCTTTTAGTTACAAACAGTCAGAAAATGTCGAAATTGTCAGTTACATGTGGGCACTGTATTAGGTAATTGACATCAACAGAGACTTTTCTAATGTTTTTATAAAAAAATTTAAGAAGTCTTGAATATTAAACATGGTTAAAAGGATGGAATACAATTAATATTTAGGATATCGGTAGCTGATGCATACTCGGCTAAGCAGTAAGAAAGCAAGCACAAGAGAGAGGGTTGTCGTTGCTAAAGCAATATGACAAAAAAAAATTATGAGAATGTGACATGATTGTGAGAATCTAAATAAGGGGCACCCGGTCAAAAGGAACCCCGTGTTATTTTACGAAATTGATGGAAAAATTAATGAAATTGAACAAAAATTGTTAAATCGAACAATGAGTTGGAATGATGAAGGAATAAGGATTAAGTTAAAAACGGAAAGGATAAGGAATATAGGTAAGTTAGATCACGTGTTTCGTGGGAATTTTTTAATTTTGCAAAGAACCGTTTAGAGCAGCGATTTTCAAAAATTTTCATATCGCGACACACCAAAGCAAATTTTACTAAAATTCTGCTACACATAAAAAAATATTAATTTCATCGATCTGGTAAATTAAATAAATAAATGGGTTAATTTTGAGGAAAACGAGGGTGGTGCCCGTGAATAAATAGTCAGTTAGCGCATGTTTTAAAAATTGCTGTTACACACCGGTTGAAAAACACTGCCTTAGACGAAAACCAACGCGCAATGTAAGAAAGAAGCAAAGAAAGGGAATTACAAAATAATTTTTCCAAAGGTTTAGAACCGTTGGATGGTAAACCGCTCGCAAAGAAAGAATGATTTCAATTGACAGTCCTGGTGGGAACCGAACCCACGACCTCTTAGTATCCTGCCAAGGGCCCTTCCAACTGAGCTGCTACAGCCGACCTATCATCCTCCTCTCTGCGAGCGCCTACAGAGTTTCACTGTAGACGAGTTTTGAAATGAGGCGGTGACGGGACTGCTTTTAAACCAACTCGACGTCGAAGAAATGCTTGACAAGCGACGTCAACCCTTTCACTACCAGGCACACCACGTATGGTGTGATGTTGTTTTGCCGTTCACTACCAGGCACATCACATATGGTGTAATGTCAACTTTGTTTTACCATGAGAAAGCTTTTATATAGGGGTTGGCTTCTACAGTTCCATACCATTATTATGTTTCCTATTTTTTTTTAGAGGGATAATCCAACTTTCCTCAGAAAAAAAAAAAATCAATGTCGCCCCTACAGATTACTTCTCCTGTAAATAGCCATGAATGCACAGGAAGTATCTCGCCTACACGATACATATACACTATATGCCCAAAAGTATCCGGACACTTTGGATTTTTTGTTTTTTTTTTCGAATTTCTAAAAAACCACTCGGCCAATTGTTCTCTAACTTTGGAGGTATATAGAACATACTTGAATGCACACTTTCCAATAAAGTTTCGGTGACTTGTGCATTTAGGGGACCACCCACATATTGACAAAGTGAAAAAATATATTTGATCACCCTGTATCATAAAAAGCTGGAAATTATTTGTAACTTTCAGAAAATATTTAACCAGCTATGCTTAATGTCTGTGTGCATTTTCGTAAAATAGACATGTATATTTATGAAGATAGAAAAGCTTCTTTAAGAAAACCCAAATTTTGTCACAAGTATTTTGCTTATAATATCCACAAGTTTCAGTCAAATTTCACGGAACTTACAGAACGTTTGTCAAGGTACAAGATAAATATTATACTTAAATTAGAAAT
>QLNU02015003.1:2700482-2726794 GCA_006491805.2 Dysdera silvatica
AGATGGCATAGCGACGTCCGATAAAATACGGGCTAGACTATTAAATAACTGCCACAACCAAACCAGCGCACGCATTCCTTGACCTCTAACGGTTTCGTTGGGTAACTGATCACGAGATAAAATTCAACGATAATATCCTACAGAGAGAGAGTTAACTCAATTTTCTTGGATTAACAATCGAAGATCAATTAAACTGCAACCTAAAAATGTTTGATATTGAGAAAAAAATTAGATCTAATGGAATTCTAACAAAACTTAATTCATTACTAATATTAAATACAAAAATTTTGTACTACGCATTAATATTTAGTATTATAAATTACGGAAATACAGTATGGGGAAATTTATCCCAAACAAATTTAACTAAACTCAATAAACTACTTGATAAAACATATCAAAAATTATGTTTCAAAACAGGTAAGCATAAAGATAAATTGATTTACGAAAACAAAATATTAAACATAACTAATATATATATTTTAAAAGTAGCATTATATATTTACGAAAGATTATACGAAAATAAGCACCTAATTTTGATTAAAATAAGTGAAAATAAACATAATTATAATATAAGAAACAAGAAATAAAACAAAAATAAGAATCAACATATGTAAAAATAATATTAATTATTATGGAATAGACATATGGAACAATATCCCGCCAACAATTAAAGAAATCAAATCAAAAAGTAAATTTAAAACCAAATTAAAAGAATATATTTTGGAGCGTCAATTAAACAAAGTGCCATGGTTGCAAGTGTTTTAAATAGTCTTATTTTTAACTTGTATCCAATGTATTTCATTTTTATAGATGTTATGCATAAATAAATTCTGATTGATTGAAACGCGGTCTCATCACTTTCAGTTATAAGAAGTGCCGGGATGTTTTGCATTTGGTTGTTGGCTGAAAAAAGTAGGAAAAGTGTGGCAACAAGTGGCATTACCAGTGGCATCATACTCACAGAAGTACGAACCGTTGTTGTTGACTGAAAAGTAGGAAAGGTGAGACAACTAGTGGCACCACATTCACAGAAGTACATGGTACTAGTTATAGTGCGAAATTACATTTTATAGTAAGAAATTGAGCAATTAATTAAATTTACAGCAAGAAATTAAATAATTAAATTTACAACAAGAAATTAAATAATTAAATTTACAACAAGAAATTAAGTGATTAATTAAATTTGGAGTAAGAAACCGAGTGATTAATTAAATTTGGAGTAAGAAACCGAGTGATTAATTAAACCTACAGTAAAAAATTGAGTAATTAATTAAATTTGCAGTAAGAAACCGAGTGATTAATTAAATTTGGAATAAGAAATTGGGTTATAATTAAATTTGGAATAAGAAATTGGGTTATAATTAAATTTAAAGTAAGAAACTGAGTAATTAAATTTACAATAAAACATTAATGAATTAAATTTACAGTAAGAAATTGAGTAATTGGTTAAATTTGCAGTAAGAAATTAAGTGATTAATTAAATTTGCAGTAAGAAACTGAGTGATTAAATTTACAGTAAGAAATTGGGTTATAATTAAATTTAAAGTAAGAAATTGAGTAATTAAATTTACAGTAAGAAATTAAGCTCTATTTGCAATTAGCTTAACTTAACTAGCAACTAGTATAACAATCTAGCTAAACCAGTACATTGAAACCACTAATAATAACCACTAATAATTAACAATTAATACCACTAATAACGGACATAACTCAGATACGGTCAGATAAAAATTCGCTCAACAAAATATTCCTTTAGTACAATACCCCTCTTTTGGAGACAGATTTTTCTGGCCCGTGAGTGTCGGTTATTGAAAAGTTTTATCGCGTAACGCTCTAGCTTAATTAGCTGGACTAATTATAATTAGTAGAAATGATTATTGGTAATAATAATTATTATTACTAATGGCAAGCAATAAAAGAAAACCGATTGGTTGATTTGAAATTAATTATCGTATGACGAAAGCGTGGTCATTTTCCTCCTCTACCACTTATCACATGATTTATACGAGTACTTATCACATAATGAACACAAGTACTTATCACATTATGAACACAAGGAAACACATAGATGAACACAATATATTTGAACACCCCCTGAATCTCATTTCTATGAAACTTCCTTTTCTCCGTTTCACCAAGGCAATCATCCTTCTAAAAAGCAGTGGTTCTGAAACTTCTTACCCTGCGGAACCTTTAAATTTCCACATGCCTAGCCTTCTCATTCTAAGGAACCCTCAACTTTTCACATACCTAGCCTCCTCACCATGCGGAACCCTTAAATTTCCACATGCCTAACCTTCTCACCCTGCGGAACCTTTAATTTTCTACATGCTTAGCCTTCTCATCCTGCGGAACCCTCAATTTCAACACGCATAGCCCTTCTCACCCCGAACCCTTAACTTTCCACATACCTAGCCTTCGTACCTTGCGGAACCCCCCGTTGTCACATGCTTAACCTTCTCACCTTGGGAAACCCTCAACTTTACACATGCCTAGCCTTCTCACCTTGCGGAACCCTCCACTTTACACATGCCTAGCCTTCTCACCCTACGGAACCCTTAATTTTACACATGCCTAGCCTTCTAACTCTGCGGAACCCTTAACTTTCCACATGCTTAACCACGGAACCCCTCCATAAATATTATCCAAAGAAAATTTACAGGACTATCATTTATCACCATTTGTAATAAAACATACAAATGAGCAATAAATCAGTAGCAGGGTTTAAGCTGGCTCAAAACATGCTGTCGCAAAAATGCTAAAATGGGAAAAAAGTTGTAGCAAAATGCTAAAAAATATTAGTTGCTTTCGTTGTTCCAAGAACCCTATCCATGAAATTATTTATATCAACGATGCTTAACAGGTGCTGTTAAGAATTTTGAAGAGGAAACAAAAAGGAACAAGAAAAGATCGCTGAAGTACAAAACGGATATTCTGGAAATGCCTGCGGCATTTTCGCGATGGCCAATAATTTTTTCTTCACATTTTCGAACAACTCGTCGTATTTTTCGCAAAATGTGACTACAGTTTAAACGCTGATCAGTAGGAAAAGACAAGTAATACTTTCCTACTTTCAAGGCAAGGCACTGGTTAGGCCAAGGTTGTCATAGGATGGGGGAGGATTACAAAATTCCCATATGTTATCTTGAAAATTTAGTCGATGTTTGGCAATTGCTTGAGGAACCCTGGGGTTCCCTGGAACGCGCTTTTTTAAGGAACGAACCCTGCCGTGGGCGTCGTAAACGTGAACGAAAATAAGAAGAAAATTGGCATTCTCCGAGACGGGCTGTCTTGGCTTTGCAAAACTGAACGGCGTGTTACTTGAAGACGGAGCTTAAGGTTTAACGTATGAGCTTTGGATACGCATGCGCACAACAAAGCCTTTTAATATATAGATTGCGTTTCATGTCATAAGCATAGCTAAGCCCTGTTGCCTAGAGCCCAGCGGTGACTCGTGACGAAATTTAGTGAGGCAGAGTTATCTCAATTCACCAAAATACATTAACCTACATATTTACTCAGTCAGTGAAACCAGTTTATTGGCCAGTACAGTCTATAATGCAACTTATTTTGGTGAATCAGCCTAGTTCTGACTCACTAAAATAGCGCCACGAGCCACCACTGCCAGGGTCACACTCGAGGAACCCGCATCTCTTCGTCCAATGGATCAAATACGAGACTACGAGTCCATGGGAGGGGTTACTGGTAAACGCCAGATAGCCATAAGAATTAAACCGGGTTATTCGAATGGTAGCCAAAACACCAATGGCGTCATAGATTCAAGGTCTATATATATACCCTAATGCTTCACATAGCATCCGTAATGTTAGTTTTGCTAAGGGGGGGGAGCTAAGTCACTTCTACCCCCCTCCCTAGTTATACCAATACTAAATACATTACGGCTCTGTCCCACCGGATTCAATATATACACTAGAGATGTGAAAAATCGCTCCCTAAATGAATCAGTGTAACCATTTTGCCTATCTGAGATGGACAGAGACTTGTTCGTTCACTCGATCAAGAAGCGATTTAGCCCATCTCTAATATACAGCATTAACCTCAATTGTAACATGCGCCTCTCGGAGGAACAGAACTTTTCTGTCCTTTTCTGTCCTTGCGCCATAAATATTCAATCACCCTCTTCAGAGGGGGCCTTCATCTTGGTCCTGTTTCAGCACGCGTTTCTCGGCTATGGGAAACGGGCAAGGTCGCTTTCCGCATCACTCACGAATTTTTAGGTATTTTCCTAACCATTCTTCTACGTGAGGCGCATGCGCGAACAGGCTTTAGCTTCTTGTTGTCTCTTTCGACGCCAGACAATGTATTCTAGTCACTGAATCCGCCAATTTCGCATTCCATTTCGGTGTTCGTGGATGGCAAACTGCTTTTTCAGGTTTTTCTTCCCAATTCATTGAAACAGCGTGTTTAAAATAAACAGGCACATTTACCGTTTATAAAAGGACAAGGACAGACATCACAATACGTCGGCATATACGCCCTAGTTGACCTACGGTATCGCTAGGTCCTTAATCTGGGCGTATGTCAGTATTTTCGCAAGTAGGCCCAGGACAAACATCGTTATTCACCGTGTAACAAGCGAACAGCTATTGCTAAAAGCTTTAAACGATTCCGGCTTATCGAGCTAAATATGACATAGTAGTTGTCCTTTTCTGCTTGTCAGTTTCCGACATGTTTATGCATTTTCGCCCCCCTTAGAAACATGAATTCCATGGGAACACCATGAATTCCATGATAGCACACGAATTAATTCCATGAGAACACCATGAATTCCATGGTAGTACACCATAAATTCCATGAGATGGAAAGTGCTTTCTACCAAAAGTATTTTGCATTATCATGTAAAACACCGAGCTCCAAGCATTTTGCATTCGCATGTAAAAGGCTGGTAAGCGAAATCTGTCAATAATGATACTTTTCATGGGCCATGACAGATATACAGGGTGTCTCAGCACCAGGGTTACGAACTTCTAGGAGGGGTAAGGTACACCTAGATGACTCGGAATCACATAGCAATGCTGGTCGCAAACCACTCACAGCGCTAGTTCTAAAACCGTCCAGCATGCACAAATAGTGACAACCAGTGCATGAGAAGCGCAAAATGCGATGTCCTAATCATCTATGCACTTGAGCAGCTGACCTGAGTTTTATCTGGCGCTTTTCATGAACTGGTTGTAAATATTTGTGCATGCTGGACGGTTTTAGAACTAGCTCTGTGAGTGGTTTGCGACCATCATTGCTATGTGATTCCGAGTCATCTAGGTGTACCCTACCCCTCCTAGAAGTTTGTAACCCTGGTGCTGTATAAGGCTAGGCACCTACGGAAAGTATCATAGAGGGGGGGGGCAACTTTCGATTTAATCTATAAAAACCATATTGTTCGGAAGTTGCCCCTACACGACACTTCACCTATGGGCATAGCTGTGTGCAAGAGCAGTAGGATTTAGGGATGATACTTCACCTTTATACATAGCTGCACACACGAGCAGTAGAGCGTAAGGAGGACTTTTGGTACAGGTAAGTGCAGGGTATTTCCCATGCCAGGGTGCCATGTTTTATGCGTCCCATCAACTCATGGAGACATACAAATTGTTTCATACAAAAATAACGCCCCTTGCTTCCTCTGAGTCTTAAATTTATGTATTTTATTCTGTTCACATTTTCACATTTCGTAATAAATATCTTAAAATGCTATAAAATTGAAGTAACACGCGATCTCTTCTCTTAAAAGTATTTTAACTTAGTTTTCTACCGTATATGGGCATTAGAGATAGTTACTAATAAATTCGACACCCACGTATATTAGCTGAATCTAGAGCTGTTTTTTGTTTAGGAGAAAAAGAGACGCCGTCCTCATCCTGGATTCGAACCAGGGTCCCTGCGTTGAGCCCGCGTTGTCTTGACCCACTAGCCGAACGAGGACAAGAACAAACGCAATTTTCTCCGTATATTATGATGTAAGATATTATTACCCTTCACAGGGATAACACAATTGCCAAATAATGGTCAACACACAAAGCCAGCGGGGCGAGTTTTTTGTGAGTTTTTCATAGGGGACTTTTTTTATTACCAATAAATTTGACACCCACGTATTATTAGCTCACAAAAAACTCGCCCTGGATGACTTTGTGTGTTTGGCAATTGTGTTATCCCTGTGAAGGGTGATAATATTTTACATTAGAGATAGTTTTGTTGATTTACAATGCAACAGTGATTTACAAAATAAATAAATAAATAAACCTTAGGACTTACTGAATTCTATTCTCAATATGTCATTTTTTACGTTTGTTTGTGGTTTTAAAGTTTAAGTATTACGATGGTCATGCTGCGCCGGGACCTACTGTTTCCTGAAGAATCAGAAACTCTTCAGGCCTAGGGAACCAAACCCCGGACTACAGTCAGCAGTGCGATAAATATGTCGATAAGAACATCTTCCCAACCATTTAACTGCATTCTCAGAAAATGTCACTGTTCTGGAGCACTTACATCTACGCATAGGCGTACACAAACAGTCTTTAAGGAATGTTACAACCAGGGTCAAAATTAACTTTTTAAATCAGGTGCACAAATGCACCCAAGTCTTACGACTTACGTGCATAAAATACTAGTTATGTGTACAAGTAACGAACGGAATAGAAAGTAAACCTCAACATTAAAAACGGGTAAAATGCAAGTGTAATAATTACATTAAAACATGTAAGATAAAGAATGCAACTTTTCAAAATAATTGAACATCTGTTTTAAAATTTGTAATAAAACATTATAATAAATAAATAATTAACATTTGTAATAAAAAAAAAATTCAAAGCAAATGCAGATACATTGAGAAAATTATATAAAATTATTCCATAGGTCACTGTTCTTGAAAAATAAAAGTAAGTAGCCATAGTTTTGAATAGTTAGGTCAACTACTTGCACTCGTTAATTTCGAACCCTGAGTTACAGAGTAACAACTCCAGATATTCATCTGTATATATATATATACAAAATTTCATCTCAATGGGGAGTATAACCCACATAAGCACCTCACCCCTACGTATTCACTGCGTCTGCGAAGAGCTCTTTTCAAGAATGAAGTTGGTAAAATCAAAATTTAAGACTAGAATAATTGACCGTCCACATTAAAAACGCTCTTAGGGCTGCAACATCAAAAATAAAACCAGATAGTGGCAAACCCGATAGTGAAAATTAACATGAATTTTTCGTAACGATGGACTCTTAAAATGATATACACATTGCCGTACGAATGAATGAAATTTTCGCTGTTGTACATTGGATTCCCAGTATTCTATGTGTGGTTTATATTTTGCCACTTTTAGTGACACACAGGCTGAACTACAGTAGAACCTGTCTAAAGTGACCACCTTTGGGACTGGACTGCAATGGTCACCATAGACAGATGGTCACTATACATGACAGACTTTGAAATAGACATGACTAAATCCCTACCATTTCACTCTAATGAAAAGTGATTTTATTGAAGCGGTCAATTTGCCAAGGTGGTCACTTTACAAGGTTCCACTCGTATATCAATCCTCCTGTTTCGTAAACTATCTTTTATAAAATTCATTTCGCAAAATAACGACTCACAAGCATATGTTGAGGAGAAAATGGGCAATATAGACGTCACTAGCGTTTTTAACAACCAAAGGCTTCGAGAATAGCACTTCAAATTCTTACTACAGTGCTTCCTTCAGTGGCCACCTATTCTAAGTCCTTCAATGGTTTACTACTCATTCACTTTCAGTTTCCAATCCTTGTTGTGTGTAGGTGTTTTTTTTGGAAAATGACTTCAGCTTGTACATTGCACCAATTAAAACAAAATTTTGAATAATTTATAGAATTATAAAATGACATTACCTGTAACTTGTTGACGTGCCGGCATAATTTTCGTACGTGACGCCTGTGGCACGCGTGAAACAGGTTCGCCATCTCTGTCCTAGTCAGCCATATTTTTCGTGCTTAACTCTGTGTAACTCTGTGTAATTCTACGTAACTGTGTAAGCAGAAAGTTCGTAGGGGGGAGTTATAGGATCAATGGTGGGGAGCTACAATTCACATATTCCTATGTTAAATATACAAAATTTCATCGCAATGGGGGGTTACAACCCCCATCAACACCCCTGCGTAAGCCAGTGCCATCAGCGTAAGCAGAAAATTAATAAGAAGGGGAGGATTACAGAGCTATAAATTTCATATATTCTCATGTGTGTCGCATGATGGGGTTTATAGTTTATACTTCTTGGTATATAATAAATCAAATTCAATTTTATTGAAATAAATTTTAATTTTCGCAAAAAGATACAAGCCTATCGAACATTGGTATTTAAATGGAAAACAGGGTTTAAGCTGCAGCCGCATTTTTCGCAAAATGCGACGAGTTGCTCGAAAATGCGAAGAAAAAATTATTGCCCATCGCGAAAATGCGACAGGCATTTTTAACCACAGTTTATTCTCTGAAAACAGGATTCCTCGATTCCAGAATATCCGTTTTGCACTTCAGCGATCTTTTCTTGTTTCTTTTTGTTTCCTCTTCAAAATTCTTAACAGCACCTGTTAAGCATGGTTAATGTAAATAATCTCATTGATATTTTTCGAGTAACATATATTTTTTTAGCATTTTGCTACAAATTTTTTTTCCTATTTTAGCACTTTTGCGACAGCATGTTTTGAGCCAGCTTAAATCCTGATAGAAAACATGTCGTCTAGCTTTCTTCTCGGCCAAACATCTGATTACATCATATTGATTTTATTACATAAGACTACATTTTATTACATAAGATTACATACACAAAATTTTGTCGCCCTAGTCTAAATCTTAGTATAGCCTATTGGGAAGGAACACGGCACTGGGTAGAAAAGAACCTTTGAAAACGAAAATAAGAGGCATTTAAAGTATAAAAGGTAGGAAAAAAAAGATTACTCAGAAAAGATAAACAGTGGGAACTCGTGAATGATAAGCAGGAGTTTCTCTTAAGAAAGAGAAACAACATGCATAATACTCAAGAAAGATAACACAAGAGCTGGGCGATCATGAGAAACTCGAGAAAATCAGATGAGAAATGATCAACTATCATGATCGAAAAAACGAAAATGATTGCAAACGGAGAAAGCATGTAGAACACTCACGGAAAATAACATCCCTTTAACTTAAAAATTAATCATCATCCATTATGAAGAACTTTAAGTTACTTTTTTCAAGTAATTGCCATCATGATTCAAGAATTTTTCATACTGAAAACCGAGGCTTTGCGTACGCTAGTCGTAGATTTTTGCCATCAGTCCATCGAATTATCATCATTTCTTGACTACACACCGCGTGGTATGTAGTCAACTATCATTCCTTGACTACATACCACGTTCCTTTATGACTTTCGAAGAAGCTACTGTTATCTTGTAAATTTTTATAGGCAAATTTTGCCTGAAGTTTTTCGTGAAAGTCATCAAAAGACAAACATGTTTCCGTCTAATAAATATGTCAATTTCAGTGACGAGTTACTGATAGTGACTAAAAATACGAAATTCTCTAAACTCTCTCTCGCTCTTCATTTTTTATGAAATCGTCATAAATCATTACTTTGGCTTAAAAATATGCATAGGGTGAGTTTAGGTTGATTCCAAAGTCGTGAAGAAATGTGGCGTGCAGTTGAGGAATGGTTCAATGAAGTGTGGAGAGGGGCAGGGGCGGACTGGGCCGCCGGGACGATGAGCCCTCATGGGCAATAAGATTCGTGCCTCCAAATGGGCAAAGATTCGCACCCCTCCGAAAATCCAAGGTATGTGCTCTTTGAGAGGACTTGGTCTGCCCTTGGAAAGGGGCATTATTGTGCTCAGGAAGTCCATAAAGGGGAATTACAGCTACTTACAGCTCCATATTTTCAAATGTATTTATGCAAAATTGCATTGCAAAGGGGGGTGGAGTATGAGCTAATGATTCCCCCTGCGTACACCAGTGGGGGAAGTCTATAACTAGTATATCTAAAACCTTGTCTAATACAAGAAATTACTAATTCAGAGTGGTGATTACGAAAATAACTTACAATATCTCGTAAGGTGAGATATATGTAAAAATAAACTTCTTCAAAGTCAAACGAGTCTTGCTTCATGGAAGATCTATATAATTCAATCAAATGCTTTATTCAGACGAATCAAATACAAGGATAAGTGAAGTATATAACAAATAATTATTTCAAAATTAACTTGACTCGTCTGGGCAGCAATGTGTAAAGACTTACGTGTCAGAAAATGTGCATGCTGCTCATGGTGAGTATTTTAATTATATTTAAAATGAATGGATGTTTATTTAACAGGCGATCAGTAAGATGTCTTTTAAATTAAAAAAAAAAGTGAATTTAAAGACTGGGGAGTAGAAGGAAGAGAGCTCCATACTCTAGGGCCAAAGCAGCCAATTCTTACCATTCCAAGATTGGTTCGAGAAAGGTCTGTGGTATAGTTAAGTTTCTTGTTTGATATGAGTGATTAGGCAATTGAAGAGAAATGATACTTGAATGTGGCGAGGATTTTATTATGTTAAAAATGAATATTAAAGTTTTAAAAGTAAGAATGTCATCAATTAAAAAAATACGAAAGTGTCTAATATTTGAGCAATAGGTAAAGTGAGAATGATTAAGACGTAAATATATATATATATCTCTCTTTTGAAATGAGGTTAGACGTCGAAGATAAGATTTGAAAGTATGACCCCAAACCAAAGGGCAGTAATAAAGGTTTGAGAAATATTAATTTATTATTCTTTACCTACGAAATTTTCTAGGCTGTTATATGAACTTTCTGCAGAAAACCGGGTAAAATACAAGATATGAATCCTGCTAAAGATGTTTCGTATTAATATTGCTTGTGTTGATTGAATTGTTGCGGAGCTAGTGGCATGCCGCGCCAGTCTTGTTAATGTTATGTCGCTGCCCATGAAGATAGATCTTATTTACAACAATAACTAATAAATGCCCCCAAAACAGAGAGGCTGCGGAATTTTCGCATATTTTGGATACAATGCCGAATGAATGAAATTTTACCTGGTAAACAGAAATGGACAAACTCAAAAGCAAATTGACACGTTTGTGAAAAACACTGCATCGCTATAGAGATAAATTCTATGAAAAATAAACAATGCATAAAAAAATGTTTTTTTAATGCATGTTGCAATATTTTTAAATACCTCGAAAATACTATTGCTATTCCACTAACCTACACTATTAATTTTAAGTCAGTAATTAATAACTGCAATGTACTAAATACTACTTTGAAGAGTACTGTGTGCATTTTTTCGTGTACGCAAATAGCCCACCTGATGGACTATTTACATACTGCAAGTATGAAACCAAGTGCGATTTTAATTATTTATTAATTATAGAGTGCCTGGCTAAATTTTTTCTTAAACTTCCCCGATTCCTCCAGGCCAAATCGTAATCGATTTCAAGTCGCTAATTATAATAGACAACATATGACAACGCAATAAAACTTGCACCATTAAAACAAGTTTCAAGACCATACAATCCGCTACTACAAACCAAAGTTACTTATAATTCTATTACAGTGTGCATACAAATACAAAAATTGCATTAAAACTGCATTTCTTTACACTAAAAACTTGAATTAATTATCTACAACAATATTTTTATTCGGGCCACTTAGGACTCGTTATAAACAGGTTTAACTATATAATCTCAAAGCCGGTGATCTATTTTTTCTTTTTTTTTAAATTCCATTTAAAAGGTGTGAATGACTATATATAAGTGAAAGAGGACTGATATGATCAAAATCCCTTATATATCCCTTATTTGGCTAAAAAACTTTTTTTTTTTACAAATTCTTGATGCTTTTGGTAAAAACTCTCTCTTCTGAGAAATATGGGCTTAATAATTTTATATAAATTATTTTGGTTTTTGTTCAAAAAAGGTAATTTTTTTGAGAAAGTTTAATTTTTAAAGGTGCAGTATGTTTCTTAAAATTTGTAGTATGTAATGTAATACGTAAAGCATAGTCAAGGGAATACTGTACTAGGCTATTTATTATAATAATGTCTAAAAAAATTTCCCCGAGATTTCCAGATCGCCAGACACCCTGTAATTGACAAAAAAAATTAACTAAATTACATTAACCTTCGTGATTTAAATCAATTTATCTAGGAATTACGACCTCATTTCCACTAACAAAAGTTCTTAAAAAATATGTGTTATTTTTCCTATACAGGCTGCTCTCACTTTACGATTATTTAAGTCTTATATCAGGTTTTATATATATATATATGGCCTGCAAAAGGGTTGCTGGTATCTAACTGGAAGGAGACCCACACGCTGAACGTATGTGACGATGTGTGGAACCGGCCAGGCCAGTAACCTAGTGTCCTACCCCGCCTTCAAGTGGTGCAGGCTGAGCTTTCTATTTATGAGGCAAATTAATATTTGCTGCACGGATAGAAAGGCGGAAGGGGAGGGCTAATTCACCAACCCGTCTAGCCAGCGTGGTGAAATTATGGCTAATTCCTCCATTATGTTGACACACCAGAAACCATGGCCCCTAGTCTCCAGGTGCTGGAGTGCTCCTGATCAAGGCAGCGGTCAGTGTGGCATGAAAGCAGGGGGTGCTAAGAATCACTGGAATGGCCCAGGCTGCCGTTTGTTATTGACCTTGGCTACGTTTAATGGACGATCCCTTGCTTCTGAAGCAAAACTTCAGGAATTGGAAGAGGAACTTGAAAAGATCAATTGGGACATTATAGGACTCAGTGAAGTCAGAAGAAAAGGTGAAGAATTGGTGGAACTTAAAAGCGGACATTTGTTTTATTATAGAGGAACGGAAACTGGAAGAACAAGTGGTGTTGGCTTCTTAATCAACAAAAGAATTAAAGACTGTCTTCTGGAAGTTGAAAGTACATCAGATCGAGCAGCGAGGCTTGTTGTTCAACTAACCCAGCGATACCAACTTCAAATAGTACAGGTATATGCACCAACATCAAGCCATACCGACGAAGAGGTTGAAGAATTTTATGAAGAAATCAAAGAGTTACACACCAAAGGGAAACAACATATCAAGCTCATCATGGGGGATTTCAATGCAAGAATTGGACAACAGGAACAAGGAGAGACATCGGTTGGTAAATACGGATATGGGGAAAGGAATGAACGTGGCGATCAACTCATCGAATTTGCAGAAGCTGAAAACCTTAGCATCATGAATTCATTTTTTAAGAAGAAACCGCAAAGAAAATGGACATGGAAACACCCAAATGGGGGAACTAGTGAAATTGACTATATCCTGGCAAACAAGAAATCAATTATTGAAGATTGCAGTGTACTGAACAGATTTAATACTGGAAGTGATCATCGAATGGTGAGATGTAAAGTGCACTTAAATACTAAATTAGAACGACAGAAGCTCATTAGGAAACAAGTAAGTAAGAGGGTGGATTTAAAGAAATTAAAAGAAAATACCGAGGCATTCAAGTTGGAATTAAAAAATCGCTTTTCTGCACTGGAAGGACTTATTGATGAAAGTGATATCTCAGAAGCAAATGAAAACATTGTTAAGACAATAGTTGAAACTGCTGGGGAAATTGGTGGTGTAACCTGTAAAAAGCACAATAGCAAATTATCTGAGAAGACGAAACAGCTCATGAAAAGGCGAAGAGATATGAAGGTGGACAATCAAAATACCAGTCGCAAGATCGAGTATGTAGAACTTTGCAAAACTTTGCGCAAAAACATGAAAGAAGATATAAGAAAATTCAATTGTGAGTTAGTAAGGAAGGCCATTGAAAGCAACAAGAGCCTTAGGGTTGTTAAAGGGAGTTTGTCTATTGGGAAGAAACACATCATTGCATTAAAAGGAGAGGATGGCACCGTAACAAGAAATAGGGAAGAAATACTTAGAAGAGTTGAAGAATTCTACAAAAATCTATACGAAAGTAACAGTGAATTAAACGAAGACATTGAAATAGTCGAAGGAACAGCTCCTAAAATCTTAAAAGAAGAAGTTTCATTTGCAATAAAAAGCATGAAGAAAGGAAGAGCCCCTGGTGATGATGGTATTACATTAGATATCCTAAAAGAAGCTGGAGAATATGTAGAAGACATACTTGCAAAATTCTTTACCAAATGTCTTAACAGCGGTAACATACCAAACCAATGGGATTCTGCAACAGTAATTCTTTTGCATAAAAAAGGTGATAAAGAGGATTTGAAAAATTACCGACCAATTAGCTTGTTACCTGCTATTTATAAAATCTTCACAAAAGTGCTAACACATCGCCTGCAGAAAAAATTAGATGCAGCTCAACCAAGAGAACAAGCTGGATTTCGAAGTGGATTCAGTACAGTGGACCATATTCAAGTATTAAGAGAATTAATTGAAAGAACACATGAATATGAACTTCCATTGTGTGTTGCATTTATTGACTATGAGAAGGCCTTTGACTCTATTAAAACATCAGCAGTCATCAACTCTTTAAGATCAACAGACATTGAGGATGTGTACATTGACATGGTGAAACGTGTGTATAAAAATGCAAGTGCAAAATTTCGGTTACATAAAGATACCAAAACTATCAAACTTGGCAAAGGGGTGAGGCAGGGAGATACCATTTCTCCAAAACTTTTTACTTCAGCTTTACAGATGATTTTTCAGCAGATAAATTGGAATAACAAGGGAATAAAAATAAATGGTGAATATTTAAATCATTTGCGGTTTGCTGATGACATTGTTATTTTTTCAACGAACCCATCAGAACTCCAAGACATGGTACAGGAGCTCTCAACTAGAAGTAAAGAAGTTGGACTCAAGATGAACCTACAAAAAACTAAGATCATGTTCAATAATTTCGTAGAGGAAACAAAAATACAAGTTGACAACATTGAGCTAGAAATTGCTGATTCATATATTTACCTTGGCCAGCTGATTTCAATGGATGGCAACATTATGAAAGAACTCAACAGACGTATTAAACTTGGCTGGAGTGCATTTGGAAGAAACAGTTTTATCCTGAAGGGGAAATTGCCTTTGTGTCTAAAAAGAAAGGTCTTCAACCAGTGTGTATTGCCAGTCCTCTCTTATGGATCAGAGACATGGAGTCTAACAGTTGGAGCAATACGAAAGTTACAGACAACGCAAAGGAGCATGGAGAGGTGCATGCTTGGAATAACTAGGAGAGATCGAAAAAGAAACACTTGGGTGAGAGAGCAAACTAGAGTAGAGGACATCATTGTTAAAGTAAAAGGGCTGAAATGGCGATGGGCTGGGCATATTGCAAGAAGAACTGATCAACGATGGACAACAGAAATTCTGAACTGGATTCCAAGAGACCACCGAAGACCTAGAAAACGTCCTCAAACTAGATGGGTGGATGAAATAAGAAAAGAGGTTGGGGTGACGTGGAAACGAATGGCCCAGGATAGACTTGTGTGGAAAGCATTTGGAGAGACCTTCATCCAGCAGTGGATAGATAATGGTTGAATATGATGATGATAGAGAGAGAGAGAGAGAGAGAGAGAGAGATACCGTACCGTGTGATTTCAAGTAAATACATTTTCAATAGAAGTTACTGCTCATTCCCCCCCCCCCCCCCATCTTTAAGTCTCAACGAACTTTTTCGCAGCACATCACAAATGAAATGGCAACCGAATTTTTGAGTTCAAAAGATCAAACTTTGAGAAAATTGCAAAAGTTGCAAATGATTTCAAAAACGCTCACGACTAGAGTCCGGATTATATGAAAATGCATTTGCATAGTTTAGCCCTACTTATGTGTGCATAAAAAAATCGTGGAATTTCTGAACAAACGCATATATTTTAAGAGTTTTTAGTAATTTAACCATTTGTATTATTCTTTTATCTGAAAAATCCCCCCCTCCCCCACAACGTCATCAGCGCCGACGGCATAAATGTATTGAAGGGGATATACTAGTAGAAGGCATTTTGTTTGAAATTGGAGGGGGACATGGAACCCTAATACCAACATTGGGGGATAGGTCCCCCGTCCCCGCGCAAACGGCGCCCGTTCACAACCATGGGCGCCGATGGCACAAAAATATTGGGGGAAGAGGACAATATACCAGTATAGAAGGCATTTATGTTTTGAAATTTGGAGGGAACACGAAAACAACTATACCAACATCTGGGTGATGGTCCCCTGCTAACGGCGCCCGTAGGGCAACCATTGGGCGCCGATGGCACAAAAATGTTGTTTCAGGCGCCAAACATGGATAATGGTTTGAATTATAGCCACCATCATTATTAGGGAGGAGGAAGATTTAGTCTTATTGTGCTAGACTGTAAATAGAGTAGGGTCAGATTAAAACAAACACTTAGGTAGGATAAAATTCTACATTATTTATCAAAGATAGACGTGGGTGACAGTTTATCGTGGATAAACTATCCTCAAATTGTTTGTTTGTTTGTTTGGCTTTTTTATGGCGCAAGAGCATCCTCAAAATTTTATAAATGCTGTCTAGTAATCTCCGTAGCTCTGGAGAGGACATTTTAGCCACAAAAGTGCTATTGAATGATAGAAGACAATGCTTAACTGTTCAGAATATAGACAGACGTAATATGACGTAGTAAAAGTTGTACTGTATAAAGCGTATTATTTCGTGTAATGTTGAATATGCCCATGTATGAGGCGTTGAAAACAACAGTGGTATAAGTCACAAAAATGAAATTTTTGAGTTAAGTCCATGGAAGTACCCTCTGGGGTTGCCTTGTTGCTTGCAACACTAGTATATGACCATAGTGTAATAAGTTGTTGCAGGATAGCACCACGTTACTATTGGCCAACACGAAACTGGATGGACGCAAATCCTTTCTTATCTCATTTTAAGCAAAAATGGACTTGTACCATTGTGCTTTTCAAGGCCTCACATATATTTATATTATTTCCAATGGAGTTAATGTTTTCGTAGGAAAAAAATAAATGAAATAAAAATGTCTATAATAGTTTATAATAAAACATAGAAATTGTAGAAAAGGTTAAATTCCTAGAATTACGGAATTAAATTAGAATGATCACATAAAGAAAATGAGTAAAAAAAAAGTAAGAGCATAGAGATTTTGAAAATAAGTAAACATCATCGCAAAAAATAATATAATCGAACCATATCATTCATTGATAGTCATCTGATATACTGTGATAGCGTTTGAGGTAATTTAGGTGCAGTTAATAAAGAAATATTACAGAACTTGCGACATAAAGCAATCAAATTAATAAATGGTAATCATGGATTGGAATATCGGAAAATATTTTACTAAGACAAAATATTTTGCCCATAGAACAAATTTACAGGTGTAGTATTTGGATCAAAATGTAGGAAAGGATGAAGGCTAATATAAACACAAAACTTTTGAGAATTACATGCAACGAGGGAGACAAGGGAAGATGTAAAAACAACAATGAATTAGTATTACCTAAAATAATGATGAAAAAAATTGAAAAAGGCAGTATAAGTTACATGGGACGTAAGTATCGGAATGAGTTGTCAGATGCATTGAAGCCATTGAAAGAAACATTAAGGAAAATTTAAAAAGAAATTAAAAAAATATTTGATTATGAGGACGTAGAATAAAAAGAAGGAAATTAGTTAATCAATGGGTGAAATATATGTGTGTGTATTGGTGGGGAGAGCGAATGGAAGAAATGAAGTGAAAATAATTTTGTGGTTCCTTAAATTGTTTGTGTTGTAGTATAGGTTTCAAGTTCGTTAAAAAATTTAAACAATTTACTAAGGTGGTCATTTTATCAGGTCCCATCGATGGAACCTAGGTAAATTGACCACCCGAATAAAGCGACCACCTTTTATAAAAGAAGTGATAGGGACTTAGTCAAGCCTATACAAAATTTTGTGGTGTATAACGACCACCTCACCATAGTGACCATTGCCGTCCGCTCCCAAATGTGGTCACTTTAGGCAGGTTTTACGGTGTTATGTTCCTGGAATACCATGCCATTATATTCTTGAGAAAATGTGTGATGAGTATATTCCAAATTTCCAATTCAAAAAATTAGTATGTTCCAAAATAAAAAAAAAAAATTTTTTTTAGAAGAAAAAACAATGTTAACACCCAATTACATGGCTTCACTATTTTTTTGACTGCTTTTCATAAGTGTGAAAGCGTCTATAAAAAAAATGGTTATAATGCTAAGACATGGAAGGAAAAAGTAAGTTTTTTGGGGGAATTACAACTTTGTAAAAGATTTTGTTAAAAAAATTTTTTTTTCGAGGTTAATATTGTTTTTGAACATACCCATTACGTCAGCCTGTTCCCCTGCCCACATTTAATGTTGAAACGAATACATACACCCACCATTGTCTCTAAACTTAGCACCCTTGAACACGAATGAATTTCTTTGTTACATTCTTGGTGAAACGACTTTGGATTCTGCCTCACTTTTTTTTTCAACATATTTTACATTTTTTCACATAAAAACGAATGAAGGATCCCACATCCTTCTTCAACTCACACAGCATGGGAATCTTAGATCCTTTTTAGCTAATTATTTTCACAGTATTAATATATCAAATATAGTATTTGTAATTTCAAGACGCTTAACTAAAAATGTAATTAAATTATATTATCAACGAATTATATATAAACATTGGAATAATAATGTCAACAATCTTTACCAAATTTGCCACCACCACTGATGTTAACTTGATCCGAGTCTGCTGTGTTAGCAAAAAGATGGTTATTTATTAGTAACCTGATGTCCTCCTTCCTCAATATGTCTCTTTCTTGAGTAGCTTCAAACAGTACTTACCCCATTCCTACCAGGGATCTCCGAAGAAGATTTGAATTCTAAAGTTTTATCGAAAACTGTTGTCTGAAACTCTTAATTTTCAACGTTTCAGCACCAAGTCAAACAACAGCTCGTTAATTTTAAGCCAAGCAGAGACCAGTTGGGAAAATCAACTTCCAACAACTGCAAAACTATATGCCAGCCGCCATATACAATTAGAAGATTTATCTAAACTGTGAATGCATATATTTCATAACTATAGTATTCTGGTGAAAGTTTCACTTTTTTAACCCACACGGGGTCAAGAGAGCATGCCCAAATTGAGACATGATGCACCTCAGATATTTCCGAAAGGAGTATGGATTTTTTTATTACACAACCACCCTCTTTCCTAAAAGTGAAAATGGAATGATCCATTAGAATATTCACCAATCCCATAGGAACTGGTTCCGATAAAAACCATATACGCTTCAGGCGAATAGGGTCCGTCTTTATATTAATATTTAAATAAATATTAAGCTTCTATAAATGTTCTTCATTACCACGCTACCACATATCCCACACACGAAGCTAGGTAAATACATAAAAATTTTTAAAAACATTTCACATTTTTGTTTTGTTTTTTAATTTATGCATTATTTCTGGGCAAAGCCATGGTATTCAATATTTTATGGAAGGACAACATCAGAGTTTAAGCTTTAATCGCAGTTTTCGCAAAATGCGAAGAAAAAATTATTGCCCATCGCGAAAATGTGACAGGCATTTTTAACCACAGTTTATTCTCTGAAAACAGGCTTCTCCGATTCCAAAATAACCGTTTTACACTCCAGCCATCTTTTTTTGTTCCTCTTCAAAGTTCTTAACAGTACCTATTAAGCATTGTTGATATAAATAATTTCATTGATACGATTTTTCGAGCAATGAAAGCAACTAATATTTTTTAGCATTTTGCTACTACTTTTTTTTAGCATTTTTGCGACAACATGTTTTGAGCCAGCTGAAACTTTGGATGATATATATATATGGCTAATGTTTTCTACAATTTCAAAATATTAAACTGAAATGTTTTTCGTAAGTCATTTTAAGAAAAGGGCCTAATACTACTTTTAACTGAAATGGTATGAAAATTTTCCTGCAGTATAAAAAAACGTGTCGTTATGAAAGAACAGAAAAAACATTAAATAATGTCCTTTGATTAATGGGGTTTTCAATGGTTTTTTTCAAATTCTGTACTGTTAATTAAAAAATACATTATTTTGCAAAAAAATTCAAGATTATAATTTATTAGTTTTAATATGATATATAAAACATTATATTTTTTTTTAAATTTTAAAATTTGTCACTCATGTCCCAAAATACCATGGCTTTACCCTTCTCCAGAACCGAAATTTCGTAGCCATTATCCTTTGAAATTGAATTGGTTAGTTAAAATTTTAATTAGAGTAGCAGTTAATTAAACCTTCAATTAAAGTTTAATCCCTTCAATGTTTACTCATTAATAATTAGTTAATTTTCTATTCCCTGATCTCGGGTCTTTCGTCCGAAATCGTCGCTTTTTTTAAATAAATAATAATAAAAATAAATCGAACTCACAATGGAGGAGTCTACCATTCCACACTTCCCGGACCAGCACTCCATCTACAAGAGGAAAATGCACAATTAAATCATAACGCATTCATTAACTAATATAAATACACAATTACATTGTATAACAATTGACAAAAAATTAAAAAACGAAGTCAGAGGCGGCCATTTAAATTTTTTAAAAAGCTTCATTTAAGAATAGTGATCTTACGATTTGAGAACGGATCTTTGAAGATACGGAGGATCGCACGGAGATGCAAAATAGCTTGTTATGCCAATGAGAACAGAGAAACCCTCAGACCAACTGCAGCATGCCACCATATTGGACTCTTCCCCCAACGAGAACCCTCTCCGCCTATTTGGAGTCTCCCTGATGATAATGAGAGGGTGAGGTCAACACCCATACGCGGTCAGAAATGGGAGGGGCTTCCAATGTGCGTTGCTGTGGTTGGCTTAACTCGAACGGTAACCGAGCCAATCGGAGAACGTCTATATATAGTTAGGGTAAGGTTTCTCTGCTCATCAACATTCCACTGCTGCTGGACCAATCTGGAAGCGCTGCTGCTGAAAACCAGGAGCTGTGGCCTCGGCTACTTATTTATTATTATTTGCGACCAATCGAAACAAGCGAAAATATCACAAATAATATCTCGTTTTATTTAATTAATATTCGCCACGCAACTGAGAGTGGTGAATTTAAAAATTAATAAATGGGAATTAAATACCGCTATTTTATCCGGTAAATTGCTGAAATATTCGAATCCCTTCTATATAAAGAAGAATGATTATTATAATAGCAAGAAATGCGAGATGAATATTAAATGATTAAATATCCATAAAACCAACACAAAATACTATGAAAAGTATGTATTGTTCTTTCTACAAGATTTTCACTAAAAATCACTCTTAAAAAATGCATTAAATACAATAAATTCTAGGAACAAAATACTTGTTTCCTTGTACGAAAAGTTATATTTCTTTCTGTGAATTTCCCATCCATCGAAAAATAAACATATTGAGCGATATCTCGTGTGGTTGGGTAGGGGGTGCGCCAATCCTTCCATCCCACAACTGATTGTTAATATATATATATATATGTATATCTCCACCTTAATTCTTGACGAACAAACTCGCGGACGACAAAAATATTTGTATATTAAAATGTTCGTCTCCTAGATTCCTTTATAATAAACAGACCTTTGAATAAGAGATTTAATTTGCACCTAAAATAACAACACAAACTATAATAAAATTTAATATGTGTAAAATTTTTTAATAAATGCAAATGTTTTAATGTAATTTTTTTAAATAAATATAATAAAATTTAATGTAATGTAGATTAAGAGGATTTCAACCTGCTCTTATCATCTATATTTGTCAAATGTTACGTGGAATGCTACGTTCACCCTTCTTGGACTACCGCAATCATAGTTCCAATCTACAAAAAAGATGATCCGTCGAACCCCACTAATTATAGATCAATTTCATTAATTAATATCGTAACAAAAATCTCTGAGCGTTGCATATAGAGATTCTTGATGCCCTTTTTGATTTTTAGAGATTTAATCCCAATCGAGCAATTTGGATTTGTACCTGAGCGTTTCGCAACAATGCAACTTCTACAATGCAATAGTCTGAGGGTTGCGATGCGGGCGTACCTACTGATGTAATTTATATCGACTTTGCTTGTGCATTTGACAAAGTTGATCGTTCTTTGCTTATTGATAAATTGATCGTTATTGGTCTTCCACATCGTTTGATTAATATGATTGCTGTCTTCTTCGCGATCGCACTCAACAGGTCAAGGTAAATGATACACTTTCACCACCAGCCATTGTTTACAGTGGAGTTGTTCAGGGCCCTATTTTAGCTGCTGTTTCTTTCTTAATTTTTGTCTTTGATATTCCAAACATTCTCAGACCTATTAGATCGAGAATGTACGCTGATGATCTGCGTTTTTTCTCCACAATTGAATCATTGGATTCTTCATTCGAGCTCCAGATGGCATGTGAGAATTTGGATCTATGGTGTCATGTCAATCATTTATCTATTTCTACAGCAAACTCAAGAGTATTACATATTGGTTACTCTAATCCTCACTTTCAATATTCTATTGGCGAGAACGCTTTGTCTGCTCTCACTGACTTTAGTAACCTTGGTCTCCAGATATCCGATAATTTAGATTTTTCTATGCACTGTCAGAAAATTGTCTCAAAAGCTAACCAGCTCTACTTTCTTATTTTGAAGGGTTTCGCTAGGTGCAATCAGACATCTTTACTATTGGCCTTTAATACATTCGTATCCCCTATATGAAAATACACCTCTCCGGTCTGGAGTCCATTCCGAATGAGAAATATCCGTCTTCTTGAGACTCCCTTGCATCGCTTCACAAAAAGACTACCTGATCTACGTGCATTACCTCATAACGAACGCCTAGAGGCTGTGGAACTACACTGTCTGGAGCGGCAACGCCTCGTTACAGACATGAAACTTTTTTACCGAATGATTCACGGTTTAGTTTATACGGACCCAACACAACCTATATTTCATCTTGTCGGTCAATCCTCTACGAGAGGTCACCCATGGAGGGTCCATTTGCCAGTAACTCGCCGAAACTCCAGATACTATTTTTATACACAAAGAGTTGGACGAGCATGGAATTCATTGCTATCAATTATCGTATCCCGGGAGGCCTTTGGATCAAATCGTAGTGCACTTGAAGCTTACGACTTATCTGGTTTCTTGAAATGTATTACTTTTTAAGTTTTAATGTTTACTTTAGACCTTTATCTTTTAGAGTTCTATTGTCACGTCATCTAATGTTTTTATTCGATTTTGTTCTGTTCTCAGTTGTGACATTTAGCTATGTCTCTCGATGTAAGAATCTTTAATCTGTCGGGTTTTAAACTTATAAATAAAAAAAAATTAAATTAAATGGGACACAGTATAGGTTGCATTTCACTCTTTAGATACAGGTATATTTGGGGAACAGAATACCAAAATCAGTTTCTTTTTTTTTTTCTTTTTTTTTTAAAGGGCTATGAAAGTAATAATGTTTGATAAAGTGTTAACACTCGACACCCACAAACGCAAAGGGAATTTATGTGGGGTCATAACTTTACACTAAATATAAATATATCAAATACACACAACAGTTTTATAGATACACATATAACGCATCTATAAGATTGTAGAATCCTGTAACCTCCCCACTCTTATAAACTTCCTGCATACACTACTAACACACTAACATCTTAACCAATAAACAACATATTTGATTCGAAGGTTGTGACCCCAAGTCCAACCTCTGGACACCCTAGTGCAGGGGACCTCAAGTGATGGAAGGCGGCACGACACCGGATCTTGGTATCCAGTATTGTTGTATTACATCCAGTATTGTCATTTTAGTTTTCGAAGCAATTTTCATAAATAAATATTTTATAGTTCGAATGTTCTCTGAAGAGTATAATAGCTGTAAATGCGTCGAAAAGCTCTGACCCAAAACGTCTAGATCAGTGGTTCTTTAACTTTCCCGAACAGCGGACCCCTTTAAGAGATCACTCGTCCCCGCGGACCCCCAAGAATTAACTCAAAGTTTAAAGCCCGGAATTTGCATCATACATATTTATTTCTAGTGTTTCATCACTAATTTTCACTATTTAAGGAAAGAATTTTTCGTTCCCTCATAATTTATTCTTAGCATTATGCTCTTTCCTTAATATTTTTCCAAACTTTTGTGGAACACTGGGAGGATCTCACGGATTCCCAGGGTTCTGCGGACCACAGTTGAAGAACCGCTGGTCCAAATAACATTTGTGCAGCAAACGCCAGTGGCTAAGTGGCGTATTTTTAAATGTGAAGGTATTCATGAATGGTAAAGAATTTTCAGACATCGAAATCTGCCAGCATTCCAGAAAAGACATAAATCTGACTCTGACCAGTCATGGAAGTCGTCTATAAACTTATTACAACAATGTGCGGTACATTCTCTGCTCTTGAAACCGAACGGAATAACATGCAGTTGTGCAGCCACGTAGGGGGCCCGAGCCCCTCCCTTGGGTTAACAAAATGAAAAATTATTACGCCAACAGACACTGGTAAATTATTTTATTCAAAAATATGACGAAAGTAGTGATGTTCCCAATATTTCCCTGAACTCTGGTGACATTGATGAGACTGCTGTTGAGGCAAGCAATATCAGCAGAAGCCTGGGACTGTCTTCAAACGCTTTCCGGGAGGTAAAGGTAGACCAAAACACGATATCAAACGCTGTTGAAATAGAAATTCTGACTGCAGATATTTGTAATTATGTCAAGAAATCTAACCTCACTGATGGAGATAAGACAAGAGTGCTGGCCATTGTAAAATTGTATAAACATAATCTACTTCTAATTATTTAAGTATATTGCCTTATAGAATTATTAGTAATTCAAGAATGATAAATGTATACAAAATGGCAAACGTAATTGATATGGCGTCTGGCCATTTTTTCCACCAAAAATTCCTTGCACCACTTTGAGCTTCCGGTTACGTGCCCAAGTGCTATTTTGTCCACGTACGATTTACCTGGAATTCCCCACCCAAAAGGGAAGAAGCATCGCCTCCGGCGGTCTGATGAGTAGCTGCCCAATACCCCCTTTTCCTATCCCCCTTCTCTTAGTTCAGTTCAGCTTCTTTTTTTTTCCCCCAACTTTTTGGGAGTTTTCAGATTTATTATTCAATATAACAAAAATACTAGAGAAAATCGTTTACTTATATTTTTATCATCAGTATAATGAATAAAAAACGATTATTCGGTCAAAACTTAAAAGGCGAAAATTAAACAGTCGGAGCCAATCGAAGATATTGTTCAGTATCCACGTTTTTCTTTTAATGAAGATCTGAAACGTAATTCGGGAAAATTTTCTGACGTTTTTGATATGTGAACCACTATACTAGAAAATGATATAATTCTGCAATCTAATCAAATTTAAAAAGCTAGAGGTTTGAAGAAGATAATTAGAAAGCTATTCGTATATTAAAAACTACTGTGAATACGTCTATTCTTGTTTTAAATCCGCATGTTTATGTGGGCAAATCAAAATGCCCCCTCTTACCGATTCCCATATTGAAGATTCATTTAGATTATCCTTGTCGGCATGGATACCCTATTATAAACGCTTGGTAGCGAATACGAAGACATAGACTTTTGATTATCAGTTATCTATTTTTTAATATGTAGACGTTTGATCCTAATGAATCTATGTTTTTTTAATGGGCCGTTCCATGATCAGGTATGCGACATTTGTAAATCGTATTTTCCCTAGATGATTATTTCAAAGGTAATAAAACTAAATATTTAGCCGAACTTAATTTTTTTTTATTCTACACATTACACTCTTGCATCTGTATAAAAAATGTTTCAGACATATTTTAGAATAATTAACAGTATGGTAATTAAATTTGTAACTATCACATATGTGAATATTTTTGTTTCAGTTGAAAGAGGAATTAAAATTATGAAAAATATTTTTCTTATACCCATACAATTAAAGCGCTGTTGACGAAAAAATTTGAGCATGCTATCATGTATGTGCCAAGGTGATCATCTATGTGACAGAGTGAAAATTGCATGTGCACTTCAAATATATTGTTGCATTTGTGTAAATGGTTAATCCCCATACAAACATTACTACTAACTATAACTGGAATAAAATTGGTTTACAAAGTATACATATTAGAGGCAATGGGCGCCCATATGTGGGAAGAGAGGGCTGGAGCGCCCCCCCCCCTAGCCGTTTAAAAATTTGATTCGCCCGAACCTGCTACGCATTTACTTTCAAAAGTTTTATAGTTACATTTTAAAATAAGGTACTTTTTAGCTCATTACGAATTGTCAAGCAATATCAATTATTTTTGTAGTATTTCAGTATCTTGTACATTCACTAAAATGTTTGACAGCCTTGAGAAGGAGGTAATAATTTTTC
>QLNU02015003.1:2726894-2737285 GCA_006491805.2 Dysdera silvatica
CATACCAAAAAAAAAAATTGAAACGTTGTACAGACCTATAATATCGATCTACTCGTATGCATCAACAAATTCACCAAAGATGACACCACCTAACTGAAATTATATAGGTGTTGACAGCATTTGCAATATATCAGCCCTGTTCAGTTGATATTGCTTAGAATTCTCAACATATGAAAATTTATTTCCTGACACTTTCTTCACATAAGAAATAGTAAAGTCATTTTTATTTATGCTGTTTATAACTTGACAAAATCTTCGTATCTTTTTTTGTTCCTGTTAACTTTTGCCAAAATAAATTTTCACATCCATTGGATCATCAACATCTGTCTGAGAACACTTTAAAATGATCGCTGGTTTTGGAAATCTGGAATTATTGTAAAAATGCAATTCAGAATTGCAGCAAATAATTACGCGTATACTTTGTATTCCTTTGCTTTTGACCAGTCTATAAGTTTAGACTCTGTGTCAATTTGCTCTTGCATTATCGGCTCAACAACGACTTTAGGCAGAACTTTAACAACAACAACAATGACTTTAGACATAACTTTAGCAGCAACAATGACAAAACCTGTCGCTGTTTGAACTATTTCTCGTGGGTCCGTCATTTCTGCACGCACCCATTAACTGCAACTTTACCACAAGATGTAACAGTGCACTTTTAACCAAAGTTATAAAATTTGTGTTCGAGTTGTAAATTTAGTTTATGTAATATAGTTGTTCTTAAATTTATTTGATGGTTCATCAGTCCAAATAATTAATTTTGATTTGCGTTCAGGTTGAATTACATTTAGGAGGTTAGTTAAAAATACAATAACTACGCTTTTGGTTTTATCATTTGTGTCTGAAACTATAGGAAAACATTTAGCATCAAAGAACGCTGCTATGAATAAAGTACTATAAAGTGTTATAGCACCTCTCCTTACCATTCACATATAGATTACTATCGGTTTCGCTTATTGTGTAAAGGAAACCTAATAATTCCTAATTAATTTTTTACTTTTCCGTCGTTTAATCAATTTCTTTGAGAACTTGATTCAAACATTTTAATAAATGTTATAAATTATTAAATGAAAAAGTGAAATTAAATTATGTGACGAACGATATATTTTTAAAATAAAAATTATCAGTTTGGTTTACTGATTGATTTATGACTATTGACAAAAACGGATTGTTAATGACGTTAATCTAGTTTAGGGGATAAAAATTCTAGATATATAGAAATATAAATTGTTTTATTTAAGATTTAAAAGTAACATAAGGAGGAGGAATATCTAAAGAATCTTTTTTGTTTTTGCTTGAAAGAGAGAAAAATAATTTTTTAAGAAAAACTAAAAATATTGCGTGTTATGAATAGAAATTTCTTGTGAATAGGTAGCTTATATTCGATTTGATTTTGGTTTCAAGGAAGCGACAATTCTGAAATCTATTCTTGGTCTGTATGCATTCCAACAGGGTTTGCTGGTGGTGCTTGAACCGTGAACTCACAGATTGTAAACCATGAGATACCAAATAAGCGTGAGCACGTTGGATTCCTTCTAAGGGTTATAATCTTCCATTCGTTTTCAAAACTTTGTGCAAAAAAATGTTGAGAAAAAGTTATGAAAAATGTCTGCACTGAGATTGGCCCAGTGTATGTACATTCGTATTAAGTTTGCTGAATATCATTTTGCATTGAGAATAGCGTAGTATTTAAAAAATTACATTTAAGAAATCAACAAATGTTTGAGCATTTAATTTTCAACCTACAAATATAAATGTTTTTACTGTTGAATATAATAGTCAATTCTAAAATTATTCGCAGACTGAAAAGAAACGTAAGGGAAAATAAAATAATATAATGGTTCATTTATAAATACTGCTACTTGCAATTGTAAGACAATTTAAAGTAAACAAGAAATAAATAGAATATACTATGTATATTGTACACATAGTTAAAACTTCAACAAGATAAAGCTAAGCTTAACTCAAGCTCACAGTTATACACAAGGGGTAAAATAAGCTGCATTGATTAAAATAAGTTTATTTTTGAGTTGTTTCTCTTTATCTTTCAATAAATTATGAACACCATCCAATTTTAGTTTGCTCTCTCACCCAAGTGTTTCTTTTTCGATCTCTCCTAGTTATTCCAAGCATGCACCTCTCCATGCTCCTTTGCGTTGTCTGTAACTTTCGTATTGCTCCAACTGTTAGACTCCATGTCTCTGATCCATAAGAGAGGACTGGCAATACACACTGGTTGAAGACCTTTCTTTTTAGACACAAAGGCAATTTCCCCTTCAGGATAAAACTGTTTCTTCCAAATGCACTCCAGCCAAGTTTAATACGTCTGTTGAGTTCTTTCATAATGTTGCCATCCATTGAAATCAGCTGGCCAAGGTAAATATATGAATCAGCAATTTCTAGCTCAGTGTTGTCAACTTGTATTTTTGTTTCCTCTACAAAATTATTGAACATGATCTTAGTTTTTTGTAGGTTCATCTTGAGTCCAACTTCTTCACTTCTAGTTGAGAGCTCTTGTACCATGTCTTGGAGTTCTAATGGGTCCGTTGAAAAAATAACAATGTCATCAGCAAACCGCAGATGATTTAAATATTCACCATTTATTTTTATTCCCTTGTTATTCCAATTTATCAGCTGAAAAATCATCTGTAAAGCTGAAGTAAAAAGTTTTGGAGAAATGGTATCTCCCTGCCTCACACCTTTACCAATTTTGATAGTTTTGGTATCTTTATGTAACCGAAATTTTGCACTTGCATTTTTATACACACGTTTCACCATGTCAATGTACACATCCTCGATGTCTGTTGATCTTAAAGAGTTGATGACTGCTGATGTTTTAATAGAGTCAAAGGCCTTCTCATAGTCAATAAATGCAACACACAATGGAAGTTCATATTCATGTGTTCTTTCAATTAATTCTCTTAATACTTGAATATGGTCCACTGTACTGAATCCACTTCGAAATCCAGCTTGTTCTCTTGGTTGAGCTGCATCTAATTTTTTCTGCAGGCGATGTGTTAGCACTTTTGTGAAGATTTTATAAATAGCAGGTAACAAGCTAATTGGTCGGTAATTTTTCAAATCCTCTTTATCACCTTTTTTATGCAAAAGAATTACTGTTGCAGAATCCCATTGGTTTGGTATGTTACCGCTGTTAAGACATTTGGTAAAGAATTTTGCAAGTATGTCTTCTACATATTCTCCAGCTTCTTTTAGGATATCTAATGTAATACCATCATCACCAGGGGCTCTTCCTTTCTTCATACTTTTTATTGCAAATGAAACTTCTTCTTTTAAGATTTTAGGAGCTGTTCCTTCGACTATCTCAGAGTCTTCGTTTAATCCACTGTTACTTTCATATAGTTTTTTGTAGAATTCTTCAACTCTTCTAAGTATTTCTTCCCTATTTCTTGTTACGGTGCCATCCTCTCCTTTTAATGCAATGATGTGTTTCTTCCCAACAGATAAACTTCCTTTAACAACCCTAAGGCTCTTGTTATTTTCAATGGCTTTCCTTACTAGCTCACAGTTGAATTTTCTTATGTCTTCTTTCATGCTTTTGCGCAGAGTTTTACAAAGTTCTATGTACTCAATCCTGGAACTGGTATTTCGATTGTCCACCTTCATATCTCTTCGCCTTTTCATGAGCTGTTTCGTCTTCTCAGATAATTTGCTATTGTGCTTTTTACAGGTTACACCACCAATTTCCCCAGCAGTTTCAATTATTGTCTTAACAATGTTTTCATTTGCTTCTGAGATATCAATTTTCCGGGTTCGACTCCCAGCAGTGCAAAAAGAACGCTTACTCAGAGATCTCATAAAGATCGCACTGCTCACTGTAGTCCGGGGTTTGGTTCCCTAGGCCTTAAGAGGTTCGGATTCCTCGGAAAACAGTAGGTCCCGGCGCAGCATGACCACTGTAGTCTTTGAGCCGTAAAACCAAAAAACAAACAAACAATTTCTTCAATAAGTCCTTCCAGTGCAGAAAAGCGATTTTTTAATTCCAACTTGAATGCCTCGGTATTTTCTTTTAATTTCTTTAAATCCACCCTCTTACTTACTTGTTTCCTAATGAGCTTCTGTCTTTCTAATTTAGTATTTAAGTGCACTTTACATCTCACCATTCGATGATCACTTCCAGTATTAAATCTGTTCAGTACGCTGCAATCTTCAATAATTGATTTCTTGTTTGCCAGTATATAGTCAATTTCGCTGGTTCCTCCATTGGGGTGTTTCCATGTCCATTTTCTTTGCGGTTTCTTCTTAAAAAATGAATTCATGATGCTAAGATTTTCAGCTTCTGCAAATTCGATGAGTTGATCGCCACGTTCATTCCTTTCCCCATATCCGTATTTACCAACCGATGTCTCTCCTTGTTCCTGTTGTCCAATTCTTGCATTGAAATCCCCCATGATGAGCTTGATATGTTGTTTCCCTTTGGTGTGTAACTCTTTGATTTCTTCATAAAATTCTTCAACCTCTTCGTCGGTATGGCTTGATGTTGGTGCATATACCTGTACTATCTGAAGTTGGTATCGCTGGGTTAGTTGAACAACGAGCCTCGCTGCTCGATCTGACGTGCTTTCGACTTCAAGAAGGTAGTCTTTAATTCTTTTGTTGATTAAGAAGCCAACACCACTTGTTCTTCCAGTTTCCGTTCCTCTATAATAAAACAAATGTCCACTTTTAAGTTCCACCAACTCTTCACCTTTTCTTCTAACTTCACTGAGTCCTACAATGTCCCATTTGATCTTGTCAAGTTCTTCTTCCAATTCCTGAAGTTTTGCTTCAGAAGCAAGGGATCGTCCATTATACGTTGCCAAGGTCAATAACAAACGGCAGCCTGGGCCATTCCAGTGATTCTTAGCACCCCCTGCTTTCATGCCACGCTGACCGCTGCCTTGATCAGGAGCACTCCAGCACCTGGAGACTAGGGGCCATGGTTTCTGGTGTGTCAACATAATGGAGGAATTAGCCATAATTTCACCACGCTGGCTAAACGGGTTGGTGAATTAGCCCTCCCCTTCCGCCTTTCTATCCGTGTAGCAAATATTAATTTGCCACATAAATAGAAAGCTCAGCCTGCACCACTTGAAGGCGGGGTAGGACACTAGGTTACTGGCCTGGCCGGTTCCACACATCGTCACATACGTTCAGCGTGTGGGTCTCCTTCCAGTTAGATACCAGCAACCCTTTTGCAGGCCATATATATATATATATATATATATATATATATATATATATATATATATATATATGTGTGTGTGTGTGTGTGTGTTTGCCTTACGCCAGTGTGTGTGTTTTGTGTGTGTGTAAACCTACGCCAGTGTCTAAATAACTGTTTGTTGTATGTGTGTGTGTGTTGCACGTACGTTAACTTTTAGTTTTAGCATGTAATCCATCATGCATGTATACATACACAAATTGTATACATATGTATGAAAATAAATTAATTTGTATTGTATTGTATACTTTAGTATTTTCTACATTTTTTTTCAATTTAAAAAAAAAAAGTGTTATGTAGTTAGTGTGGCTATAAATATAATTTAACATAAACGGAAATTAAATTCATTATAATAATGCATATACTTAATTTTGAAACCAAAATGTTAAAAACTTTTGCTAAAGAATCCTCACTCTAGAGTTTTTTAAAATAATTTATAAAACTCTAGAGTGTATTATACTATAGGCTACTATGATTTTAAAAAGATATCGTTTATAACAACTGAATTTGCACAGTCCCTTGAAGGTCATTATAACCGATTTTCACTGTATATATATATATATATATAATGTGTGTGTGTGTGTGCGTGTGTGTATTTTTGGTCCAAAAGGCCAAACGTGAGAACGGCCGCATCCAATGAGAGGATGCTAGGTGCTTGACCTCACCCCCGCATCAAGATCGAAAAATATAATTAAAAAGTTTAAAAAGAAATCCCTCCGAAGATGCGTTATATTAAAAAGGTAAACTATACTGTTTTAAATTAAACAACAATATAAATCAACGTTTATTGGCGTAGTGATACCAGCGCCGATCACATGGCGTGATCGGATGCTATACTGTTTTTCCTGACAAGTTTGTTTTCTGTCATATATATAGCGATATTGCTTAATTCCTGGTGGTATTGCTATCGATGATATAGCGTTCACTTAATTTTAGTGCACTCTGCGGTTATTGGTAGGTGTGAATTATTTAATTTGATTAAATTCAGACTCCCGGGTTACGCCAATCTTGAACTTAAGGACTGGTGTAAAGCATCCGCGAAGTATTGTGTCGAAAAAAAGTAAACAAAACTACACTTTTTAATAACTTCAAAATTAACGACTGGCCTTCCCCCCCGAACACAATTCAATCATCATTTCAAAGCAATAATACACCGTGAGACAAAGAACTGTAATTATTCATATTTTGATAAGCCTTTATATCCCATATTGTTGTAAACTTTCAGGTGATGTCATCCCTATCAACATTACCCCACCGAATCTTGTTGTCCGACTCACATGACCACCATCCGTTGACATTGTAACGCATAGAATTAAGCAAAAAGCTCGTAAGGGGTGCTATAGGCCCAATGGGGGGGATTACAGAGCTGCAACTCGTATATTCCTATGTTAAATATACAAAATTTCATTGCAATGGGGGGTTACAACCCCCATCAACACCCCCCTGCGTACGCCAATGTTGTAACGTTCCGTTTTTCACCTTCACCCTTTTTGTTTCCTTCACTTTGCAATCTCCAGAAACCCAGATGCGGCTATGGCTCTATTTTAACCTTTCTCAGTAATAGCCATTCATTGTAATCACGCCCTGCACTTGGACACGTATAAGCCGATTTTCCAAGAAAAGCAGTATAGGACTAAATTTATGGATGCAATAACCAAGCACTTCAAATTCTTCAGATCACTGGGGGTCAAAAGGTCAACTTGCGACCCCATTAGGGACGATGTGTGAAAAACATCAAGCAGACATTTTACACCACATATATGAACTTTCTTTCAGGTACTGCATTTTAGTTTATGTGCTTTTCTTCTTCCCTGAATGGGAAAATTGTAATAGTAACCAGAGCACTGGTGATCCTGGTAAGGACAGGACGCCGGTTTCACGAAGTACTCTCCGGGGTCAGTGAGGCCAACGTGGCCTAATGTTGTGAATTTCTGAGAAGTCCAGACTGATAGATATCTATAAGAATAACAGTTTCGAGACCCAAATCTAGGTAATAGGGGAAAGTGCATTGATATTTACTTTGTAGCAAAATTATTATGAAGTTTATAAATTGTGAATTTATGTTGATCGAATTTATCAAATAACATCTTAACTGGTTCAATTACGAAACCTTTATAAATTTTATAGTTAAAAAATTTTGAGTAATGCGATAGTATATTTTGGGTGGATTTGCAAAATCAAATTTATTGAATGTTATAAATTCGGAAGCGTTATAAATTTGTTTAAGCATAAACATTTGTTAAGTATTTACGCACTGTAACATTTTATATTAATACAGAAATTTAAAAATTTCTGTATTCTATTATAAATTTAAGTAGCTATATAAATTTTTGTGTTTCAATAGCAAAGTTTGTTTTCCGTGAAATTCATAATGAATAAAGCTAAGAGCAGGCATCTTGATTGACATTATAAAGGTGAAAATTTACGTGTTTTTAAATGTATCAGTTTCTAAACAAATTATGTTTTCATACATGTTTCACCTTTATTAACCGTGAAAAGTTTACGTTGAAAATTTTTAGAGACAAAGTATGTAAATGCGTCAAATTAGAGTTCTCACCCTCTAGACATTTGTCTATATAAATATTCATGCGTATATATATATATCACACCTTATCATTTCTGAATTTTTTATAAATTGTTCGGTAAAATAAATTAACGCAACATTTCTATTTTCAAAATTTATCAATTCCATAAGCTTATTTATATATCCTTACGTGTATGTACGGTTTTATGTATGTTTTTACGTTGATATACATGTTTTTAATGTATTGGGGATATTATGAAAATTCAAATTTAGTTTTACAATCTTCAACTGTTCAACATCAGAAAATGTTCTGCTGCCATCCCCATGGGCGGATTTACCATTTTGCCGCCCCTAGGCTATTTTTGCCACCCTCAATCAGTGGTAGGAACATAAAAATTGTTACATTCAATATACGCTACAAAAGTTTATATTAACAGTAAATATGTTGAAAAACAAACTCATAAATTGAAACATAAACATTAAACAATATTAACTTATATTGAAGTATTATCTCTTCTTGGTATATAATAAATCAAATTCAATTTTATTGAAATAAATTTTAATTTTAGCAAAAAATAAAAGCCTATCGAACACTGGTATTTAAATGGAAAGCATGACGTCTAGCTTTCTTCTCGGCAAAACATCTGATTATATCATCGTATGGTATTGCTTTTGTTATGTCAGACTCAATACACAAAATTTTGCCGCCCTAGTCTATAGCCTAGTATAACCTATTGGGAAATATGGCACTGGCCACCCCACAAAACGGTTACTTTTCTAAAAGAACAAGTGGTGGTTGATTTAGACAAGTTTTATTGCATTATCTAGATCAGTGGTTCTCAACCTGGTCCACGATGATCTAGAGCAGTGGTTGCCAACCGGTGGTCTGCAGAAAAATCTTGACATTATTTACATTTTTAATGTTTTATTAAAATAAAAAAAATAATTATATTTTAAAGAATTCCCATACTCTGAATGACCATTTTCGCCTTTATATTGCACTAAATTCATGAAATGTGGTCCGCGGGATTTAAAATTATGAATTTAGTGGTCCATGAGGTCCGAAAGGTTGGCGACCGCTGATCTAGAGTACCGGCATCTCTGCCTATAGATACATCTCTCCCATATCTGATTTAAAAAAAAATGGTTTTGTGTATGCTAAAGTATGTACCTGAGATAATTTAATCGTGACATCAAGCTATGAACAACCAGTCTGAAGATTAATTTAAAAATCTTGGTAGACAAGATGTATGCAATATCAATTAAAATTTAAGGTTATAAATTATTTAAATATTTTTAACTAAATAGTCACATTAACTATTTAATTAAATAATTAAAATAATTATTTGATTAAATAATTAAAATACTCATTTAATTAAACAATTGAATTAATTCATCAATTAATCTAATCATGATAATTTTTAATGTATTGTTTTTTATTTCTTCTGAAGTAATCTTCGCCCACTCTTTCAAAAAATTCTGCTAACGCCCATGACTCTGTATGTAACAGTTTAATCTCTTCATAAAATTCTTCAACCGCTTCGTCGGTATGACTTGATGTTAGTGTATATTCCTGTACTGTCTGAAGTTGGTATCACTGGGTTAATTGAGCAACGAGCCTCGCTGCTTGATCTGACGTACTTCGAACTTCAAGAAGATAGTCTTAAATGCTTTTGTCGATTACGAAACCAAAATTTTGTTCATCCAGTTTCAGTGTCTCTATAATAAAACAAATGTCCACTTTTAAGCTCTACCAACTCTTCACCTTTCCTTCTGACTTCACTGAGTCCTATAATGTCCCATTTTATCTTCTTAAGTTCTTCTTGCAATTCATGAAGTCTTGCTTCAGAAGCAAGGGATTGTCCATTATACGTAGCAAAGGTCAGTAACAAACGGCAGCTTGGGCCATTCCAATGATTCTTAGCACCCCTGCTTTCGTGTCACGTTGACCGCTGTCTTGATGAGGAGCACTTCAACACCTGGAGACTAGGCTCCATCGTTTTGGTGTGTATGCATGTTGTCAAAGTCCAGAAAACTACTTTTAGAGGGGCCAGATGAGTTTTTTGCCAAATGGCAATGTTTTAGGTTAGCCATTTCCTATTGGTACAAAAGTGCTGACCCATGCTGATGTTAATGGACTATGGCTGAGGATATGAAAGGGTCATAAAACCTAATTGTTAAGGCTCCGGTCAATCTGGAATATATTCCGGCTTTGTTCGAGTATTTCTTTGTCCATTCAAAAGTTTTAAGCAAATATTTTAATAAAAATATTCATTTAATTTATCTTAAGAATATAATATTACTAACAATATTTTCATTTGTCATACAGAATCATAATCTTACAATATGTGCCCCTTGTCATACATTGTTACACAATATATTTCATAATTAGTATACCGTTTCTTGTGTATTTTTCCGAACTGTATATTATAGTCATTTTTCTGATTTGTATTATGTTACAAAAAATTAATTTTCATACTTCACATATATTTTTAAGACCACTTTATTTTTATGTTTATTTGAGCTTAAATACAAATTATCTGTATGACACATCAAGGAAAATGCAAAATTATATCCTGTCCATGGTCTATTCCACCTGATCTTCGTTTACACTCTTTAACATCAATTATAATTGTTCACGCC
>QLNU02015003.1:2740157-2766003 GCA_006491805.2 Dysdera silvatica
CTGGTAGTCTATTCCAATGTTCTACTCCTTTATATTCTATGCTATAAGAATAATAAAATACTTGAAATTTTGACACCTTTAAAAGATGCATTTATTCTGAACAATTAGGTTTGTATTTTTATGTAATAATGCTAAAAATGGTTAAAATATGCAATGGCGTATGCACATATGCATTTGCATATACACTGAGCCCTATAAATTAATATTCGTATTAATAAATCAGCAATTTTTCCATATTAGCCGATGATGCCACATCAAGATGCTCGTAAGGGAGGAAATGATTGACGCCTGCAGCTTAGTTGGTAGAGCACTTAACCGGCACTCAAGAGGTTGTGGGTTCGGGTCTCACAAGGTGCCTTGAAAAATCGTTCTTTTCTTTACAATTACTTTAACATTAATTAATATTCATCTTATTTAGAAATAACTAAAATAATTATATTATGGAAATTTAGATAAAAATGTAAATTCAGAAATCTACTTCAACCGGGACCCATGAAAATTCAGCCATCTCAATAATAGAATTAGAAGGTGTGTGCACAAAACCACGGTCGTCCTATTATAGCTAAAATTTTATTGAATAATTATGCTAAAAACAAAAATGGAAAATGACAAATATAAAAAAAGAATGAATGAAAATTAAAGAAATTAAAATTATAAAGTATTTGATTTTATGTATGCATTTTTTTTAAACGAGATTAATAACGCGATCAAAACAAGTAGATACTAGTTACTAGCAGCTACCCCAATTTTTCAGATACATGAATATATATAAAGATAGCGTGCATATAATATATTGTCTTCCTTTATAAATTAAACTCTTTAAAGTATTAATAAACGTGAAGCAAGATTTTTAAGTATTGAGAAAACGTAATAGTTGCCAGTAGAGTTCAATGAATGCTAAATGAAATAAGTTAAATTTCTTTATGCTTTTTATTTATCTAAATGCAAAAAATATACGTTTTATTTATTTTTATTAAATTTAGATTGTTTAAAAATCAACACTTTTTTAACATTGCAAATTTCAGAAAGTTCTATTACTAAATATTTATGTATTTACGTTCTGATAATAGTAATATTTTTATATAAGCATTACACGTTAATGATTATGCGGTGAAATATGATTTATATACGGGTACGGCGAGACTATGTAGGCGAACTAGGCGGCCACCTAGGACAGCACCATGACAGTTTATTTTTTAAGATACAGTGGAACCTGGTAAAGTGATCACCTTTGGTAAACAGATCACCTGAATAAAGTGACCACCTGAATAAAGTGACCAGGTGAACAGAAGTGACCGTGAACAAAGTGACCGGGTGAATAGCGATTCAGGTAGAATAAAGTGACCGGGTGAATAAAGTGACCGGGTGAATAAAGTGACCGGGGTGAATAAAGTGACCGGGTGAATAAAGTGACCGGGTGAATAAAGTGACCGGGTGAATAAAGCGACCGGGTGAATAAAGACCAGGTGAATAAAGGACAGGTGAATAAAGTGACCAGGTGAATAAAATGACCAAGGAATAAAATGACCGCTTTTTATTAGAGAGAACTGGTAGGGACTTAGTCTTGCGTATACCAAAGTCTGTCATGTATAGCGACCACCTGCCTATGATGACCATCGCAGTCCAGTCCCAAAGGTGGTCACTTTAGGCAGGTTCTACTGTACTTAATACCGTATGATGATTGAGATAAACTTGGCAATAAATAAATGGGAGTGAATGGATTATTTTCAATTGAATGCTTTCACCAATATTTACTCTTTCTTATATAGTCTTTTTACACTTTTCTTATATAGTCTTTTTACGCTTTTCTTATATAGTCTTTTTATACTATAATTTTTGCCACCCACGTATTAATTACAGCTCAAACTAGAGCTTATGTAATTTTGGAGAAAAAGAGACGCTTTCCCCATCCTGGATTCGAACCAGGGTCCCTCCGTTTAGCCCGGAGTGTCTTGGACCGCTAGACGAATGAGGACAGGAAACAACGCTCTCTTTCTCCGTATGTAAAGATGTTAAGGTATTATTACCCTCCGCAGGGATAACACAATTGCCAAATATGGTCAACACAAGAAAGCCTCCGGGGCGAGATTTTTGTGAGTTTTCGTGGGGGAATTTATTATACAATAATTTTTGCCACCCACGTATTAATTAAACGGAGGGACCCTGGTTCGAATCCAGGATGGGGAAAGCGTCTCTTTTTCTCCAAAATTACATAAGCTCTAGTTTGAGCTGTAATTAAAACGTGGGTGGCAAAAATTATAGTATAATAAATTTCCCCCACGAAAACTCACAAAATTCTCGCCCCGGAGGCTTTCTTGTGTTGACCATATTTGGCAATTGTGTTATCCCTGCGGAGGGTAATAATACCTTAACATCTTTTTACGCTTTTCTTATACAGTCTTTATAGGCTGACGATACTGGTGTTTTTTTTTGTTTTTTTTTTTCAGGGTAATAATACTGGGGACCTAATAACAACTGGACGTGATGAAATACAGAAGTAAAAATTATGGTTTTAAAATAATCACATGAAAATTAACGAAATGAAGACAAAACTTGTATTTCGAACAAAAAATAAGAACATAATCATTCAGGGCAACACAATTTTTATATCAACAGAAGAAAAAAAAATAGAATGTGTGAAAGAGATTTTTGAGAATCTCATTACACAAGATCTTATTTGGAATTGACACGTAAATAAAAGCGAAAAAAATTGTTCAGGAAGAGGAATGATCAAGAGACTATTGGGTAATTGTCCAAAGGAAGTATTATTACAACTTTATTACCCATACATAGTCACCTATAATTTTGCAACAGCATATGGGGAAATCTAGATAAACGAAACTTGAGTACAATAAGATCTTTACAAATAAAATTCGTAAAGATTATAGAATCTGGAAATAGTAATTGTACATTACTGTTTATTAAATATGGTATATTACCAATTGACAGATAAACAATTTTAGTATATTAACATTAATGTATGAAAGCATAAAAGAACTAAAACATGTTCATATCATAGACATACAATCTTATGAACATAATAAAAATTTAAGAAGAAAAGATTTCTTAAGGCTACATAAAATAAGAACAGAATTATATTAGGAAAAGCAACGGATACAGAGGTATAACTTTATGGAATAATCTACCTGACGACGTTAAGAACACAAATAACATTAAATCGTTTAAAAAGAAATTGTTTATTCATTTGCTAAATTGAATTTAGAGCCTTTACGTGCTTTTGTTTACCTTTTAAATAGAGTTTAGAATTTTTGCGGCAATACTGAGTCCTCGGTCTGTTAAATATTATTTTTAATAATAAAAAATTAATAAAAGCCGCCCGTCACAGGGCGGCTTTTTATGTACATCTGTATGTGTGGTTTACAGTTTGTACACATAGCTTGATAGAAGCATGTACTTGCAAATTGTATGCATTGTCTCCTGTGATAAATAAATCTATTATTCATTTTTTCCTTACCCTCAACTTCCTGCTTTCTTACATTAACAGATTTTCCTCTCCAAGATTTATGTAATGCTGTAAACATTTTCCCATTGCTGCTACACCTTTCAGTGGCGCGAGCAGTACGGCTGCCGCCCCAAAGACCTGGAGGACAATTTTTCTTTTTGATATCTTTGTGCACTATTACATACACGCGAATCACAATTTTCTCCTTCAACAGTAAAATCCCAGACTATTTTTTTTTGATCATTTACTTGTGTGTTATAAGATAAGCTGTGACTATCACACTTTGTTTTAACCGTAACTATAGTGAGAGGGCATATGTGCCGTATTTTTTCACTTTTCAATTGTTGTAAGATGTAGTGGGGTATCGATTTTTTACGGGGGGGCGCACGCGTTGTTCGCCTAGTAAGGCATATTTTCTCGCGCCGGCCCTGTTCATATATAAAAACTTGAAGAGCTGAAAAGAAATTTTATCTCGTCATTCATTAACTTGAGGAAAGTGAATTGTGTACAGAATGTGCTACACACTTTATTTCAGAATTTACATTGTAACACCAATAAAATGTTTTATCAAATCATGCATAATTTATTTTTATATAATTTTTCTATGAAACAATACGTTTAAATTTTTCAGTTCATTTTCCAACATTTAAAACCTCCGAAAAATAAAATGTAAGTCCATTTTTATGAAAAAAAAACTATTTCATTAATTTTTATTTTTTACATCGGTAGACACCTTGAATAATGCCTCCCCGTCGTCCTCCAAAAAAAGTAAACAAAGACTTTTAAAAAGGTTTTTACCCTAAACGGAATTTTAGTCTTATAAGTTACATTACATAAAAAATAATTACTTTAATAATTATAATAATTAATTAAACCTTATAAGTTACATTAAAATATACAGGGTGTGCACTAAATGGCGGAAAAGAAGTTCACTACACGATTCCTTGTGAAAAAAGGACAGTTGTTTTATGGTCAGTTGAAGGTGAAATATGGTCGGTCCTTTCTTCATGAGGCATCACACAGCGACTGACATCACCCCAACACGATATGTTTACATATAACCAAGCTTATCAAGGTCGAACCCGAAACAAACCCAAACGAGTCAGAAAATGATTACATTCACTGGGGTGCATAAACACATAATCAACGTGCACGTGGATATGTGTAAAAAAAAAGGACTTGTTTATTTGTAGTTTCTTGCTTATAATTGTCTATTTGTTAATTTGTTTATAATTTTTTTATTTGCAATTTCTTGTTTATAATTGTTTACTCGTAATTCCTTGTTTATAATTGTTTGGTTCCAGTTTCTTGTTTATAATTATTTACTCGCAGATTCTTTTTTTATAATCGTCTATTTGTTTATAATTGCTTATTTGTAATTTCTTATTTATAACGGTTTATTTGAAATTTCTTGTTTATAATGGTTTATTTGTAATTTCTTGTTTACAATGGTTTATTTGTAATTTCTTGTTTATAATGGTTTATTTGTAATTTCTTATTTACAATGGTTTATTTGTAATTTCGTGTAATTTACGATGATTCATTTGCAATTTCGTGTTATTTAGATGGTTTATTTATAATTTCTTGGTTATGATGGTTTATTTATAATTATTTGTTTATAATGGTTTATCATTTCTTGTTTATAATGGTTTATCATTTCTTGTTTATAATGGTTTATTTATAATTTCTTTATAATGGTTTATTTATAATTTGTTGTTTATAACGGTTTATTTGTAATTTCTTGTTTATAATGGCTTATTTATAATTTCTTGTTTATAATGGCTTATTTATAATTTCTTGTTTATAATGGTTTATTTGTAACTTGTCCGTAAACAAGCTTTTAGAAGGTAACTACACCTAATTCGGTATACCGCAATTAAGACGAAAGACGAAAAACTCATATTTCCAAATCTTATTATTAATAATTAGACTTTAAACCTATTTAATTTTTTTATTAATTTTTAAATGGTATACAGTGGAACCGTTTTAAAAAGGCATTTTAAAAAGAAAAGAGAGAAATTCTGTAAGTTGTCTAAGATCGAAGTTATTTAATTTATAACTCTGAAAAAAATATAGTCTAGTATAAACTGAGATTTAAAAGAAATGTCTTCCGAATAGTTGACTCACGTTCCGTAATTCGCTATGGCTATGTTGACTGTTGCTATTTTTTTTACTTGAAAATCTTAGTTGAAACGAGGTTAATGACTAAAATAGTAAATTACTGCATGTTTAAAGAATTCTCGCGATACTTCTGTTGAAAATAGCTGATCTATTCTATAATAAGGAGAAGGGAAATTATAAATTTTAGTATACCTCTACAAGTTTTCAAAGCGAAACTTAAAACGCTAAAAATTTATTCATTAATGCTAAATATATTAGTTTGCTTAAATATTTAGTATTATTAAATACATGTATATGTGAATAAAATATAACAAAACATTAGCGAATTTTAGGCCCCATGTAGGTTTCTGGGCGCCCCTCTAAAAAGCGCCTAGCTACGGCTCTGGCTTCAGAAAAATTATTAATAAAGCACTGTACGTGTTAAGCCAGCGAGTCTAATTCTTAGGCGCAAGGTCGATAAAGGTTATGTTGAGCCAAACGAGACCAAACACTAAGTAAACACAAAAATTTAATTTACCCACAAAGTGGCAGCACTAATGAAAAGACCTTTGTGTATGCTACTATGTATTGAAACTGATTACTATCAAAGAAATTTCAATAGCTAGCACTGTAGTGTGACGGAGTACTTTGCACTTGGAAACACAATGCACAATTATGCTTATAAACACAATGCACAATTATGCTTATAAACATTGTGCACAATTACACTTGTAAACATTATGCACAATTACGCTTATAAACATAATTGTAAATACTCTCCTGTGTGCAAATGCACTCAAAAATCCAATCTGTGCAAGGAAAACAGTGAGCGATTTTTCTCCTTTACCAACATGTTTGTGATTGTTACTTTCACGCAGTGGCGTATGAAAAGGGGGTGCTCAGGGGACTCAAACCCTTCATTGGGTAACAAAGTACATTATTTTGCTGAAAGTCAAAGCTACTTGAGACCCCCCAGGGGCGGCTTTAGGGGGGGGACGAGGGTGGCGATCGTCTCCATCTTGAATGAAAATTTAATATTGAAAAGGTATAAGGCAAAGGTCCAATGAGATATCATTTCCAAACATCACGTCATTAACCGACTCCTTTCAATGACCTCTAAATTCACCCACCCCCTAATGTTTTATTGGTTTGCTATGCCCATAGGCGTTCTCAAAAGTTCATAAGGGGGTTTACAGAGCTGAAACTCAATATATATATATGTCACGGCATTGGGTTTTACAACCCCCCCCCCCATGTTACGGTAGCGGCTACTCCCCTGCTTTGAAAATTTTATAAAGGATTCAGGTGGGGTTTTTTTTTTCTTTGATACACGTATGATGTTTGAAACTGAAGTGTTTCAACTGGAATTATTTGAATTCAATGGTATTAATATCAATCTTACAACAGGATGGTTATTTGTATTTTTATGATGTAAGGAGTGCAAGGGCCATTCTTCGCTAAAAAAGGTGATACTTACAGCAGGAACTGGAGCCACCGTAAACGCAGCCTACATATGCAAAACTCGCTTCAACCACATAAAACACTCCAACTGCGTGTTCTATTCGACAACGCCAACCTCGTCTATTCTACTATCTGAGATCAACATGAAATTTAGTTTCATCTCGCTCTTGATCGTTTTCACGTGTGTGTGTATGTGTAAACCTGTCTCTTTCTCTTATTTGCCCAGCGATATATCTATCATCAGACGGCTTTAGCCAACTCTGCATAAACGAATGGTGTATAATTGTCTCTAAATGGGGGTTTCCTCGATGTGTAACTGATCGATTTCTCCATAGAAAAGTCTTTGACCTCCGTCTTAAGTTAATATGCAGTTAAAGTTGTCTAACCACTAAGCCGCCACCTGGAAATGCAAGATTTGAGGAGCGATAAAAAACATAGCAGAGAACAAATGGGAAAATGACGAAAATAAAAACTAAACGTTTAGCACTTGAACAAATAAGATGGTAGACGAAATAAGAAGTGGAAAAAGATTAAAGAGTCCCAACATAGCAATTCTCCTACTAGCAACTTCGAATGAATAGAGGAAAAAAACAACGTTGAACAGAAAAAGACGTTGATTGGAATGTATGTAATTCTATGAAGTATAGTAGAACCTGCCTAAAGTGACCACCTTTGGGACGGGACTGCAATGGTCGACATAGACAAGTGGTCACTACACACGGCAGACTTCGGTATAGTCAAGTCCAAACCAGTTCTTACTTATAAAAAGTGGTCACTTTATTCAGGTGGTCAATTTACCAAGTCACTTTACCAGGTTTCACTGCATTTGCCGGGCTAGCAATATACAGTGTGTCTACCCAAATTCTGTTTCAAATTTTCCAGACCAAGTCTTAATCGATTTCAAGTCGCTAATTACAGTAAATAACACACAACGCATTAAAATTTGCGTAATAAAAATAAGTTTCTAAGACCATAAAATCCACTAACACAAACTCCAAAGCCATTTATAGCTCAATTACAGTGAATTTACAAATATCAATCAAATAATCAATCAAACAAAATTTTATTTCCATGCCCCACAGAGCCCGGGGGAATCAGAGTAAAATCAGAAGATTAAATTTCCCCACTCTCAAGATCAATTCAAGATCAATTAGTTACCTATTTATTAAGAGTACTTTTAAATATTTTTTTTTTAAATTCTTCTTTGCTTTTTATATTCTTCTTTGCTTTTTAAATTCTTCTTTGCTTTTTATATTCTTCATAATAGTAGGTAGTTCATTCCATATTTTAACTTTAATTTAAATCAACTAAAATTTAAATCAGTTCATCACCGCATTCTTTCAGTAATTTTGGTTTAATATCGTCTAAGCCAGCAGTCTTTTTTTATTTCTTTTTTACTAAATACATCTATGTACATACTGTTAAGGTTCGATTTTATGTGGTTTGTAGCTACATTGGCAGAGTCTGAGCTTTTCTTCGCTTGATTTGCACTGTCTATAAAGACATCATGGAAGTGATCTGCTAACTTTCCTTCTTCCCGTATTAATTCATTCATGCCATTTTTTTATTTTTAACAGTGCACTTCTTTTTTGTCCTAGTAATAAGTTGATATTTTCCCATAAGGTTTTTGGGTCTTTCTTATTTGTGAGTTTTTCAAGGAAAAAACGTTTTTTTTTTTATACTTACTGGTTTGTTAAGTGCGTTTCTAATATATTTAAATACGTTCCAATTGGAAGTTGTTCATCTGTAAAATTTTTTGAATGCTTTGTTTTTTTATAAGTTTTTTAATATAAAATATAAAAACTATATTAAAAATGAATTGTTTTACACTAAAAACTTGCATTAATTAAATATTTACAACAACATTTTCATTCTGCCTTTTTGAGTTCATTGCAAAAGTTTATATAATTACAAAGCTGGTGTTTCATCTTCTATTTCAAGTGTATGTGACTATATATAAGGCAAAGGAGATTGGTATGATCAAAATCCCTTACAGATTACATAGTTTAGCTAAAAATACTTTCTTTTTTTCAAGTTTTAGTTACATATTTGGCAAACATTTTCTCCTGAGAAATAAAGGGCGTACACAAAATGGCGGAAAAAGTTCACTACACGATTCCTTGTGAAAAAAGGAATAAAAATTGTCCAGTGTAATTTTTGCTTAAAATCAATATTTAATAAGATAATTAAGGCCAAAGATGAACGAATCACGCCCCAGATACGCCCATCATTAGAAAAGCAAACCAAAGAAATTCTTGGAGAGGCATGGCTGAGCACAAATGATCTTATTCGTTAACTTCAAACCTGAAAATTTAGTTGCGTGTCCAAATACGTGTTAGATTCGAAGTAAGGAATCGTGTAGTGAACATTTTTCTGCCATTCTATATACACTCTGTATATGACCTTAATAATTTTATATAAATTATATTAGTTTTGGTGCAAAAGGGTAATTTTTGGAAGAAGTTTAGTCAAAAGTACAAGTTTTTCAAAATTTTCAGTAGGCAATGTGGTACGAAAAGCATAGTTCAGAAAAATTATTTTAATAAGTTATTTATTATAACAATGAATTTCAAATTTCCCTGACTTTTCCAGGTGAGTAGACACCCTGAATATATCATCACTAACCATAATTTTATTATTGAGAGAGAGAGAGAGGGAGGGAGGGAGAGAGAGAGGGAGATGACTGTATATGTAGGGGGCGGGACAGTAGTTAAAAATACAAAATCTTGAATTTTGTATGACGTCACGTTCTCCCACTCCCTCCACCCTCATTGAAAGAAGGAACTAAATGATAATTATCATTACTCAATGATAATTATCATTACTTAATGATAATTACCATCTTGATTTGTACATTAATATATAATAGTGTTCAATGTTTTCGTCTTCAATAAAATCCTTCAAAATTTCGGTTTAGTTTCAAATTTTTTTATGCTTTTTTTCCCTCCAAAATTACTTGAAACAGCATGACTGAAAAACAAGCAATAAATGTAGAAAACACTGCAGAACCTGCCTAAAGCGACCACCTCTGGGACTGGACTGTAATGGTCCCCGTAGACAGGTGGTCACTACACACAACAGGCTTTGATATAGGCCAGTTTTCTATACAAAAAATGGTCATTTCATTCAGATGGTCACTTTACCAGGTTCCACTGTAATTCAAAATTTACGTCTAGAAGAAATCGTAGATCTGAAAGCTTAGTAAAATCTTTATAGTCTATATCTAGATAGTAAGCGTCTCATTTTGTAGCTGGTCCCTGAACTCGGTGTGTTATTAAACTTATATTACATAAAATTACATAAAATAATTTTTTTTGTTAAATGAGCACTACCAGGAAAAAATACTTTTCTCTTATGAACTCTAAGAAATAACAAAGATATTAATAATGGGAGATACAAAAATTGTCATGTAGTGAAAAAAAAACATATCATGTAAACATCATTTCAGGTATTTATTTATTTAATTTCTTAATCATATATATATATATATATATAAGACCTAGAAAACGTCCTCAAACTAGATGGGTGGATGAAATAAGAAAACAGGTTGGGGTGACGTGGAAGCGAATTGCTCAGGATAGACTTGTGTGGAAAGCATTTGGAGAGACCTTCATCCAGCAGTGGATAGATAATGGTTGAATATGATATATATATATATCGCCCCACAAGGACGGAAAGATTGAGGAACGTGATCTGTGAGTAGAGGTTTTCAACCGATATATCACGGAAGTTTTTAAAACATGTAGTGCCTGACAATTTACACACACAGGCACTAACCTACCCACCCGAGATTTTTAAGTTAAAAAATAGCAACATCTAACACAACCATAGAATACAATGGAAAGGTGATGAACTATTCTGATGAACACAATAAATTAGAACAAGGTATACAAATAATAACAAAGTGTTATAAATTGTTTTATACTTTTTTTTTAACTATTTTGGAGTAAAAAAAAAAAAGTTTAACAATTACTAAGACCCGGATGTTGATAACCTGAAATTTTTTTAAAAAATGTCTTTAAAAGATGAAAAACACATTTTACAAATCTAAAAACTACTCTTACAATTCAAAGGAAAATTTCTTTTACAACAGTTTGTCCCACATTTTTGAAAATGACAAACAACATCGATCTTGGGCAACTCACAGAATTTTTGACCTTTTCAAAATGCTCTATAAAAACTCCGAAGAAAAGAAAAATCCAGTAAATACCTGTTATGAATGAATTTTCATCACTTGCGACGTATCGTGTTGTATCAATTGCCGTTCTGACGAAGATAGCCCAATGCTATTAAAACAGTTGTAAACAAATATAAATTCCAACTGTGTTAATTCTTTGTTTTCTAAATCATTTTACATGTACTCAAGTCGTGAATTTCAGATACCTTTAAAAATGGATTTAATAATCAAATACTCTATTTAAAAATTTTGAAAAAATAGGCATCACATTCAGAAAAATACGATCTACTTTATGCAATTCACTACTTAGAAAACGGGTGCAGTTTCAAAAAAAAAGTGGCTGCTGCGTGCACAGGGATTCGAACCCAGGACTTCATGGTACGTATGGGGTTTAAAAGTCGCTGCAATTCTCAAGATCGCTTAAAAGGTTGAAAGATAAATGAATTATTGGCTTAAAAGTGATTGTTTTAAGTACGTAAGCTGCAAAGAAATGTGGGGTTTAAATTATATAAGTGCCATAAAACACAGAGGTTTAAAGTGAAATTTTTTAGGAGAAAAAAAATGGATGTTAAGGTTATTAAAAAAGCCCTTTTACATATTTTTACAATAGCTTTCCCATGATATGAAATTCTAGTCGGACATTCACATGGTGAATAAAAAAATACCTTACTTTTTAGCGTTGACAGATGAGAAAGTAAGTTGTTTTTTTTTTCTTTAAATTATTATGGCAGAATTAGTACCTAAGTCGTGAATTTCAGGTACCTTTAAAAATAGATTTAATAATGAAATACTATATTTAGAGAAATGTGAAAAAATGCATCTCTTTCAGGAAAAATACGATCTACTTGATGCAATCCACAGCTTTGAAAACGGATGAAACCTGGGAGGAAAAAAAAAATAAAACGGAGAGGCTTCTGCTCGCATGGGGAGTCGAACTCGAGACCTCACGGAACGAATGTGGTCAAAGGTTGCTGCAAAGCTCGAGTTATTTTTAAAATGCCGAAAGAGAAACGAACTATTGGATTAAGAGTGATTGTTTTGCGTTCCCTCGCTGTAGAACAACTTACTCTAATTTATGCAAATGAGATTAGGGGACAAAGAGTTGAAGTGGAATTTGTTAGGAGGGAGAAAATGGATTTCAAATATTATTAAAAAAGACCCTTTTTCTTAATTTTAGAATATCTGTCCTTCTGTTTTACATTCGAGTTAAAAATTCGCGTGGTGTATAAAAAAAATGTTTGATCTTTTAACGTCGTCAGTTTAAGAAGAATATTTTAGAATAATATTTAAGTTATTATTCTTTAAGTTACTATTGGATAATTTTTATTCAAATCGTGAATTTCACGTTTTCTTGAAAATGGATTGAATACTGAAACATTCTTTCTAAACATGTGAAAAAATGCATCGCTTTCAGAAAATTACGATCTATTTGATACAATTTACCGCTTGGAAATCAGATGAAGTTTGAAAATTTTTTAAAAAATGTGGCTGCCGCCTGTACGGGGATTCGAACCCGGGACCTGATGGTAAGTTTGGGTTTGGGGCGGGGCGTTTCAAGGTCGCTGCAATGCTCAAGATCTCTTAAAAGATAAAAGAGAAATGGACTACTAACTCAAGAATGATTGTATTGCATAGAAAACTGTGCTTCAACTTATGCAAGTCACATAAAAGACAGAGGTTTGAAATAAAATTCCTCAGGAAGGGAATAGATTTCAAATGTTATTAAGAAAGACATTTTGTCAGTTTTACTATAGCTGTATTTTTTAAAATTCCAATTAAATGCTCACATGGTGTATAAAAAAATTTTTTGTTTTTAACGCTGACGGGTGAGAGATCTTTTTTCTTCAAATTAATGGGGCGAAAATTAGTACTTAACTTCGTGAAGTTACTGAGGTCATTGGATTGTATTTGTAAAATTTTGCAAGGGTAGTTTACAATGGATAGTCTATCCGTAATAGACTATCAGAAACGTTTATTAGTGACAGATAGCGTTCCGAAATTTTACCCTATGTACGTGTTTGTTGTGTTTAAATCTGACGTTAGGTTAACAACCTGTTATAAAAAATTTATAACAAGTTATTACTAAATTTTTTTTTATTAAACTGTCCATATAGAAGATTGGCCGCTGCATGGGAACACATCTTGGGCGAGACCTCTAATGTACTATCAGTAAAATATCAACCATTGAATCGGTGACGGGCGGACAGGAGCTTATATTAAATTGTTCGACAGAGCGTTAAGGTTCAGTTTTAATGAGTCCTGTTTAATATGCACAGTATTGTGGAATTGCCTGGCTCCTAAACTCGTTGGGGGATCCAACGTATGTATAACAGTAGCATACGGGCAATTCTCGTGTTGTCCTTCACAGTATTGTTTGAGTTGTATTTACATAGTTATATTCCATTGATTTCATTTTCATAATAACCAAATTTAAATTTAAAGGTTTTAAATTAACTATTTAACTTTTCATACAATAACATTTTATAATTTTTTTCTTAAATAGTTTCAAATTATTTATATCTTCTGTTAATTCATTGCACAATTTTAACCTCTTGTAATTAATATAATTTCTTCCTATTGCAGCTCTTATCTTTGGCAAGATTAATTCGCTATAATTTCTAATTCTATTATTTACTCTTTCATTTTTTCATTGTAATTATTTTACAGTTCTTTTATCCCATCATACATTTTAATTATTATACAGTAATTAATGAATGTCCATAAATGATGTCACGCCTAAAGGAGTGAAGGTGTTCGAAAAGTTGACACGGGAGAGTTAATAAAACTGTGACATCACAAACACCGCAAATTTTAAAATATATTTTTAGATTTTTTTAAACATTTTTAATTGACTCGCCAAGCGTTGTCTTATGTCTGCATTAACTTACATAACTTCGATTTTATAGGACTGTACGAGTTATCGCTACTCGTTTTAATCGACTTCAAGGAAGCAAATCCTCATGCTGCCACTGAGCTATATTACAACAGCTATATTGTGAGCCATATAGCGGAGTGTATGTTGTTTGCATCTATGGAAGCCGGAAGTACGATGTTAGCCGGAATATGACGTCATGCTAACGAGCCGAATAATCTTATATTTCTTATATTTCCTTATTTTTCTTATATTTTCTGGGGATAACAGAGCTACCTTTAGGTGATGCATTATGTGACGTGTTATAGGAGGGGGGGGGTAAAATGTGACATTTTGTGACAAAGGGGGAGGGGGTGCAAAATATTCAAAAAAAAAAGGCGTGACATAGTTTATGGACAGTCCCTTATGGATATTCCCAACAGGTAAAAGCACATAAAGGTAATACTTTAAATTGAAAAAATTATCTATTAAATTTATTCTTAAAATGTGCGGTTTTTTAGATGTGAAAAGAGCTAAAATATGCAATTGCATACGCACATACGAATTTGCATATAATCCGGGCTCTATTAATGAAGGGAAAATTGATTTTGTGTTTAAAAAGAAATGTCTTCCAGCAGTGTGTATTGCCAATCCTCTCTTACAGATCAGGGACATGGCGTCAAACAATTGCAGCAATACGGAAGTTACAGACAACCTAAAAGAACATGGAGAGGTGCATGCTTGGAATAACTAGGAGAGATTAAAAAAAAACAAAAAACACTTGGGTGAGAGAGCAAACTGGAGTAGAGGACATCATTGTTAAAGTAAAAGGGCTGAAATGGCGATGGGCTGGGCATATTGCAAGAAGAACTGATCAACGATGGACAACAGAAATTCTGAACTGGATTCCAAGAGACCACCGAAGACCTAGAAAACGTCCTCAAACTAGATGGGTGGATGAAATAAGAAAACAGGTTGGGGTGACGTGGAAGCGAATTGCTCAGGATAGACTTGTGTGGAAAGCATTTGGAGAGACCTTCATCCAGCAGTGGATAGATAATGGTTGAATATGATGATCAAGGTCGGGATTTTCATGCCTAAAATTTAGCCCAAATAATACGCAAATATTCTCCAAATTATTACAAGATGTGCAAAAATATGCAAGTGCATAGAAATCTGGACCCTACTCATAAGCGATGTTTCGAAATGTATAAAATAACAATTTATTGAAACAGTGCAAATGTTCTTGAAATTATTGCATAACATATATACTGAAATGCATAAAAAGTATCACTTTGTTACGTCCTTGGGCGCAGTATAGCCCAGATGCTCTTGCGCCATAAAAAAGCCAAACAAACAAACAAACAAACGTCATGAATATTATTATGCACAAAATTATGCATGTATGAAGCCGTTCAATCATGTACATGTATGAAATACGTTCAATCGTAATACATGTATGAAATACGTTCAATCGTAATACATGTATGAAATACGTTCAATCGTAATACATGTATGAAATACGTTCAATCGTAATACATGTATGAAATACGTTCAATCGTAATACATGTATGAAATACGTTCAATCGTAATACATGTATGAAATACGTTCAATCGTAATACATGTATGAAATACGTTCAATCGTAATACATGTATGAAATACGTTCGGAGATACGTTTAAAAATAATACTATCATAAGCATCAGCTTGGGCCCAAGGACGCGACGGCAGGGTGAAATATGGGTGGGGCAAAGCCTTAAAAAAATGAAAATTTTCTACCCCACCTTTCTAATTTTGCCAATTTTTTTTGCAAAGAAAATCGAAACATGGGGAAGCCCTTGCCTATAGCTGCAGGTGCCCCTGGCTTGAGCTGGAAAATATTACACTTGATCTTGATTTAGAAAGTAATACACATATTGAGAAACATTGCCGCAGAAATGTGAAACACATAAAATTATTTTTTTTTTCTAACTTTAATATAATCTAATCATATCATTTACAATGGAAACATATTCTGTAGCATTTTTCCCATTTTTATTTAAAAAAAATTTAAAAAAGGCCTTTTCTAAAAAATATAGACATCAAATCAATCTAATTGATTGAATTACAAGCGGATTAAAAAATACACACTTTTTGAACATTTTATGAAAATCACCAAGTACCAAGATCTCAGACATGAAGTACGAGATATATGGGGTATGGAAAAGATCCTCATCATCCCGTTAGTCATCTCAGCAACAGGGATAGTACCAAAAACGCTTGCGACGAATTTGGAGATACTCAACATTGACCCAAACACCTACATTGAAATACAAAAAGCCACAATCCTAAACACGTGTCACATTGTCAGGAAGTTTCTAGACATGGCACATTAAGAAGTGATGTAAAAAGAGGCTTGGGAACATGGCGCTCTGCCCGTCCCAAAGCCTGTTTCCGCCAAGAATGGGCGAGGAAAACTTTTATATATATATATATATATGGTCCTGAACCTACCGATAAAATAAGAGGGATTGTTGGGGACACCAAATAAGGCATGTTTGTCCATATCCCCGTGTCCGCAAAGGGTCCGGTTTGGCTGTAGAGCCTAGCTACTGTTTACGTCCATGTCTTTGCTACGTAGCCAATTACATGAATTAAATACAATTTTTGATACATAACTTAAGCGATTGAGCTAATAATACAAAAGGGACAAAGAAATCCGGAATTCCATTTCCTAAGCTGTGTTACTATGTAGTGAAAATAAGCCTAAAACTGCACTTTTTAACACACTAGAAAGAGTTGGGAACTGCCAAGTACATGCAACAGGTGAAGAACATCAAAATAAACATTTTTTGTTCAGTGAATTTTTTTCCAAAAATTAGCCGTTCGGGCACTGCAGCGAATTTAGTATTTGCATCCACCACATTCAAGGTTTTCACAAATGGCTACAATGCGCCATTTCACAAAGTTTTAAAATTATTTAATGTCAACGGATCAAATAATTTGACATTTAATGTCAAATTATTTAATACTCGAAGATGTCGGGCTCTTTCTGGCGACTTCCTAAAATCAGTTAAATTTGGCGGAATTTTATAATCCGCCGCTTCAGTTGCGACCATGGATTCTACATATCTTTGCCTGGATCAATGATTTTGTACTCCTTGTGTAACGCAGGGCCTTAGCCAGTCTAGGGATAGAGGGGGAGCACTGAGCACCCCATGGAAAAAGTTTTTTTTTTAAATAAATTATTTTAGAATATTATTTTAAATCATTTGTTTTGCATAAAATCATACACAACAGTGGAAATTTTTCTTTGACGTTTAAAATATCTTCAAAATAGATTTCTACGGTTGATCTTGTGTACATCATATATTTCACAGAGGTTTAAGTCTTCGTATACCCTATAATAAAGATAAGGGAAATTATAAATGTTAGTATACCTCTATGTTTTCAATGCAAAATTTATGTTAAGAAATTTATTCAGTAACGTTAAATATATAAATCTACTTAGATATTTAGTATTATTAAATATATTAGTCTACTTAGATATTTAGTATTATTAAATATATTAAGAAATTACACCAAAGCATTAACTAATTTTAAGCTTCCCCGTAACGACCATCTAGCCACGGGCCTGGATTAGTGATTGCTTGAGTTTTGTCTAAGGAAGAGGTTGTCCAGTCTAGATTCTCTGCTACATACAAGAAAAAATACACTAAAGACTTAAAAATTTGAGTCTGTTTCTTAATACATATTTAATTATTTATATAAATTTTTATAGAATTAACCGTCTCGTTCTATATACGCATTTATTCACGAAAAAATACCGAAATCAACGATTATAAAAAAACATAAGTATGATAATTTTGAAATACCCTTTGAGTACGGGTATCAAAAGCAAAATATAGCCGTCAACGCGAAAGAATATGTTTTTATATTAAATTTGCATAATAATTAAACATGTTAACTGAGTATTTGATGGGTACATATTCAATTAAATATAACAATTGTGAATATTAAATATATTGCGAACACTTTAATTTAAGATATTGAAATTTAATTCGATGCATGGCTCATGGGTTGTGCGCCGAAGTACTCGCACTGCTTACTTGGTATAAAAGTTGGACCCCCCCCACGTTGAAAGTTTAGTTGACTACGGCATCAAGAACCGGTAAGCCTGTACATTAAATAGCTCGAACATTTGATGAGGTAGGCGACCGTTGGTCTTATGGGGGGGTCTTATCTGGGGGGTACTAAAACGACAGAAGTGTAGCGCATTAATGTCATTTGAAATAAACAATGGTATGTTGCTTTTTAGAACGGTCATATTCATATAATTGTGTAAACACCATTGGGACTAATCAGCTATGATCGGTTTTAAAGGAAAATTATATGATATATAACTAATTTTCTTGCATTTCATAGATGATTCCACATAGATGATTCCATGTGGGGTTATTAAATTTCATATTTTTTTACATCAATAATTGGATTTATTTACTAAAACGGTATACCGGAAGATAATTTTGCAAATAACAATTCACCTATATCTTAATATTCTATTATACAACATATTCGTTAAATCGTTGCAATTTATTTTAAAAATAACTGTTATTTTTCTGAAATAAATTAGTATTTTTATACTTATTTCGTAATATTGGATTTACCTTACCTCATCTCATTGGTCATCAAACATATTAATTTTTTTAGTTAAACACAACTTCTATATTTTTTAAATTGGAACACCAATTTTTTTTATTTTTTTAAATGAACATCGATGTTTAGGAACCGATATTTTATAAATATTTTTTGTTAAATAAGGATAAATAGAAAAATCATTTTAGAATGTTTCTAAACCAACGATGATTTCAGGTCATATCTAAATGTTTTAAAATTTAAAAACAACTACGATTTGATTATATATTATAATTTTTTTTAAACAACGACGATTTTAAGGTATAAATAAAATCTTTAAAAACATCGATATAGCATCGAATAAAAATCGATGTTTAGAACCGATATTTTTCAAACGTCGATGGAATTTCATCGATGCTGACATCGATGGTCATCCCTGGAATACAGATTTCATTTTTAAAGTTTGGAATTTTAAATACTAAAACGAATTTTACAAGTATTTTTGTTAGTTGCAGGCTCCTCATTATACACGGATCCTACAGTACGTAATATGTTAACACATACTGGGGGGGTCACACCCCATCAAGCCCCCCCCCTTCCGTACGCCCATGTGCAGATCATTACAAAACTATTAATTCCCGCATCCATCTTGAGTAACAACATCCACCATACATGGGCAATGAAATTTCTAATCATATATATAATTAGATCTAATACTATTATACCGAATTTAATACAACTCTATTAATTGAATTTAACATTATTGTATTAATTCAATACTATTATGTTAACCCGGGGGTTGGGGAACCTGTGGCCTTTTGGAAGAATTCAAATCTTGCAAACCAAATCCTTTCATTACTATGATTTTTTTTTTCATCTCATTTTTTATTTATGTACTTTACTATTATCTCAGATGAAACTATATTTAAAATACAAAAGGTAGACGAAGTACCAACGAAATAATCCTCTCAAACTGACCGCCCCAATTAAAACATTAGTGAACCAGAAAGGCTATTTTTGTATGTCTAATATCTACCATTTTCATTCGTTTCCCGCTTAAAGCCGTAGTACATTAAAAAGCGAATATGAGAATTTCTACCGAAAGCACTGAATGAGTATTTACTAAAATAATAATAATTATAGTTATTCCTTTCGTTTAAACGGAGTTCGAATAATCGGGGTAATATGTAATCATCAGTGACGTAGAAAAGGGGGGCTCAATCCCCCCGATAATCTTTCAATTGCTACGCCCCCGTGTCTCATTAAAATTTCTTGATGGTAGCCTTCCAACATGAAAAGGTTCCCCCCACCCCTGCGCTAACTGAATTTAATATTGTGTTAATTGGATTTAATTTCTGTTGGTTGATTAACTTTTTGCGAGGCACGCAAAGCAAAGACCATTCTGGAGCAAACGGGGATTTAATTACTGTAACTAAAAAAACATTGGGTGCGGAATATGCTTAATTCCGAATTTACATTTTTAAATGAGTAAATAAAATAATAATTTTCCAAAATCGTATCATAAGGGGCCGTTCAAATATTACCCAAGCACATTTTGGGACATTTTATACTCCCCCTCCACCTTGTAAGAAAAAATAAGCAAATGCCTGCCCCCCCACGTATCATTTCGGTTCTCTAATTGGTTGGTACAAGTTTTTGAAATAAGGCTGCAATATGTGTGATGCAAATTATAGTACTTATTTTCAAATTATAGTACTTATTTTCGTTTTTATTATAATATTGAGTGCCTATTTATAAGTTTGTTATAATATTAAACGCTTATTTATAAATAGAGAGTAATCACAGCAAACAATATCGCGTTTAAAAAAAGTTTTAACACGCTGTTAATTGCTATTTTTTTGGCACAAGAAAGTATTTTGTTACATTTTTATTGTTAATATTTCTTACGTTGTAAGCAACTAGTGTAATATATAAGAAATGGATTTAATAAAATACATTTATTAAAAATGCATTTATGGTAATTTAAAAATAATAGGGGGCCACAGGGAGCACAGAGGGGGCTCCCGAGCTTAAAAATGTTGAGAGAGAAAGGTTTAAATAATTAAATATTTAACTGCGATTACGTTTATTTTATATTTGATATCTTCTACTAGCAGTCTACTAGCAGATCTATTAGTAGTGCGCCATGCATTCAAGTATTGCAGTTCTGTTAGGGCAGTTGTCAATTTGTGATTATGTGTTAGTTTTATTACTTTTTGTGTCTTACGTAAACATAGTTCAGACTCCTTCCTACCACCAAGATGCTTACGTAATATTTGAACGGCCCCTAAGGAAAGGGTTCGTTTTCTTCTAATCAATCTCCCTGTTAATTTTAAAAATTATGCTATTTTAAAATTATTAGCTTGACGAATAATTAACATATAAATTGACTATCATTAAAACATCTATGATTTGGATTACGTATTTTTAAATTTCTTTGTATATAAATTAGTAAGTAAATCATAATTTTGTATATAAATTAGTAAGTAAATCATGATTTTGTACGTAAATTGGTAAGTAAATCATAATTTTGTATGTAAATTAGTAAGTAAGTTCATAATTTTGTATATAAATTAGTTGCAATGTTATATGTAAATCAGCGTAATATTATACGTATAAATCTGTTACATTACATGGGCGCACGAGGGGTGCAAGCACTTGCACTTTGGCTTGCATGAAGGGGAGACCACAAGAAACTATAGTCCAACAACATTATTCAATTGGAATTTTTCCTGGATGCACCCCCTCCCCGCATATAATTCTGGGGCCGCCCATACAAATATTATATATATGTATATAAATTAATTGCAATAATATATGTATATAAATTAGTTGTAATATTATATATAGGCATATAAATTAGTTGCAATATTACATGTATATAAATTAGTTAAAATTTAACGTCTTACCTCTCAGATTTCCTTTTGCTTTCAAGATGACACATATTTATGTAATTACTTAACTTTTATTACTTTTAAATGTGTTTCTTTATTTTTACATTATTACTCTTTATTGGCTTTTCATTAATAAGAAATTTTCAGCCAGTAATTTTTTTTTTCTTCTATTGCTCCTTTTAGTAAGCAACGAACATTTTAGTAAGCTGGAAACAAAAACCACAAAAAACATGGCTATGAATATGTTTCTTCTTTTCTAAATTATCCCTTCTAAATGTTCTTTTAGAAAATAGATTGGAAAACAATAATCTTAATCCCAGTACCCGAGAAGCATACACTGGATAAAGGGATAGGAATTTTGTTTCTTAGTTTGATGTACGCTCGATAGATGGCGCTCCAACGGCAATGGCCACTGGATCAAACCATTACTCATTGAGGGAGGGAACGATTGAAACGGACAAGAACCTATCCAGCATCCAGCTTAGTGTCACAGAAAAGGACGAAAGGAGTAGGGAGTTGGATTTTGTTTTTTAGTTGTTGTTTTTTTTCTTCTTTTTCCTGGTGAACGAGTAATAAACGTGACTTGGGGAAAGCTAGTTTACCGTTGAGAGAAAAGAAATAAGAGAATTGCAGCGTCCTCGCGTTCGTGTAGATAGCGAACGGCCAAATTTGTCAATTTTTATTCTCGTGGACGGGTTTCGCGGACGTAAAAATAAATAGTAGGAAGTAAAAATAATCGGCTGTTGGTTTTGTAGAAACAATCTTCAAGTTTTAACAAGGGACTTTTTTTTTGGAGGTGGGGGCTAAGAGCATCGACGACCCACAGAAAAGTCGTTTTTGAAATCACTACGGAGTGAATGCATTGACTTCTTACCGTTCATGTAAACTGGCCGTTTAATACAGGCGGTTGTAATAACAAGTTCAAAATTTAATGCACTGTAATAAGGAATTAGCTAATGTGATATGTATGGATAGGGTCGTGCATGCGGTTTCAAAAAGGGGCTGTTTGAAATGAAAAACGAGGCGTTTCGAAACGACGCCCCTTACCCCGTGTTTAAGGTTTTTGTAAGATATTATTACCCTTCTCAACAATTGCCAAATGGTCGACACACAAAGCCAGACTTCGAATGTTGTTTTTGAGAACCTCATTCCTGTGCCTTGGTGGTCTAGCCGGTTAAAGCACTTCGAACCAAACGTAAGGACCCTGGTTCGACTCCAGACCTGGGCGTTGTCTTTTTCTGCTATACATTGAAAGCTCTAGTTTGGGATTAAACGTAGCTATAGCTACGTTTGATCCCAAAATCTGTAGCCAAGACGGGGCCCAGGCCCCAGTTGCCCCGTGCTTGTGCCCCATCTAGCTATTTACATAGAGAGAGAAAACAATCATGGGTGCCCTGTGCCCCATATATATCCTTTGCTTTGACCCCCGCTGCCCCTTTATCCTGACTACAGGCCTGCTGAGAAGGGTAATACTATCTTTAAGAAAAAAAAGTTTAAATGTGGAGAATTTAACCCCAACCCCCCTTTGTACGGCACTGGCATAGGGCTAAAGTACCAAGGGCGTACGGAGCGAAGAGGAAATGGACACTTTTCCCTGGCACCTGTCCACCAGGTTTTTATTTAAATATTGAAAAAGTCAATTTTCTCATGTGGATGGGAATAAAGTAAAATGTAAAGGCGCTCGCCCCCTCCCCACGCCCCTAAATATACATAGCTTCAGAAATAACCACAGTGATGAGAAGGTGTGTTGGAATTATGTGACGACGATGAAAATACAGAAGTTGATAAAATAAAAATAATAAAGGTACAGAAAATACGCGTTTTTTCCCCACGTGTCAATGAACAATTCGCGCGTGAGGGAAAAATAGTAACTCGGAAGGAATTTTAAAGAAAAAATAGGTAAAACAATTTTCGGAAGACTGGATGGAATAGAATTGGGGAATGGAGAGAATACGAAAAAAGCGCCCGCTCAACAATTTCATACTCCCTGGAGCCCATGCTTTGCGCCTAGCTGGTTTTTCCCCCTTTTTTCCCTACCAGTAGGGAAAAAGTGCAAAAAACTGGGTCCCTGTAAAAAATACATCAAAAATGCAGACTACTAAATCATAGTGGTCCGGTTCTTTGCTGACTGAGAAAATACGGACCCGAAAGGGAAAAGAAAACGGTTCAAGAAAACATAAGGTTTGTCACACGTAAATCCCTACCATTACAAATAAATCATTAATCATTTAACATCATTAATCATCAATCAAAATTAACCATAATGTTAATTACTTCCGCCATGAAGCGACAAAATTACTACGTAAAAATAATGACGCTGTTATAACGGATAAAAATATCCGTTACGAATATGCTATATAAGGCGGAAATGTCAACACTTCCTCATTTTTCCCTGAGGTTCTACCCCTCTCCTTTACTTCCCCTATGGACCCCTAAAAGGGGAACTCATTTCGTAAAAAATAAGAAAAGGGGGAACATCCACTCTTGAAGAACGGGGCTGAAGAATGAGAAAACCAGGTCAGACTAAAAAAAAATTGAGTTAGTATGTTCCATTCACACGATCGCAGACATTCGGTGCTTCCGCTCCTTACACACAACCTTCTAATATAAAGGGAAAATCAAAATTAAAGAATCAGATATATTTCACTGAATTATAGAATTTGTATTCGGGCGAAAATTTTGTCTGTTTCATTACTCCTTGTCGATTCACCACCCACAAATCGAATCAGTTTCTCTTCTAATTATTCCTTATCGATTCACCACCCGCAAATCGAATCAGTTTCTCTTCTAATTATTCCTTATCGATTCACCACCAGCAAATCGAATCAGTTTCTCTTCTAATTACTCCTTGTCGATTCACCACCAGCAAATCGAATCAGTTTCTCTTCTAATTACTCGTTATCGATTCATCACCCACAAGTCGAATCAGTTTCTCTTCTAATTACACCTTGTCGGCTAACCACCTACAAGTCGAATCAGTTTCTCGTCTAATTACTCCTTGTCGATTCACCACTCATAAGTCGAACCAGTTTCTCTTCTAATTTGAGTATTTGATATTTTGTATGCAGAACCCATATATATCAAATCTCGCGGAAATGAAAAACTTTGAGATATAGATTATTGTACACAATATATACCGAAGACGAAGTACAGGGGGGAAATACAAAAATTTAGCGATAAATAAGAGATAAAATAATAAATGCAGATAAATAAATACAGAGGTTTTCCCCCTGAGATAAACAGGTGCTGCTGTTTAAAGATAACAAAAACTCCAGGCAGAAAATTCATATTATTAGAGCTCGGATTATGTGCGAACGCGTATATGCATACTTACGCGCAATTGCATATTTTAGCCCTTGTACATATAAATACATAAAAACAGTAACATTTCAGAATGCATATTTCAAGGGTTTCAATAATTATTTATTTTTTTTTATAGGAAATTTTTCACACAACGATAAAATGAAACTTTTCTTTTCCTCTCGCATGAGTAGGAAGAAAAATGAACTTGTAAATGTACATATTTATGTTCCGAGACGTTAAAAAATGCAGTTACATTTGTAGATGAATTAGCCATTGCGCTTAGTACAGGGAAACGGAAGGATTTAGTTTAATTATGCTAGAGATATAGTTAACCTAAGGTTAGATTAAACACAACACTGATACAGGGGTAACATTCAGCAGCATTAACTATCAGTAATAGTTGTTGATGATAGTCTATTACGAATAGACTAGCCATTACAAACTGCAAAATTTTATGAACACAATCCAATAATCTCAGTACATGTGGAAAGGACTTGTTTAGCGATAGAATGCTATTAGAAAACAAAACTTCACTGTTCAGAATGTTAGTGGAAAACTTGTGAAATGATATAATAAAAATTATGCTGTATATAAAAAATTTCTACCCACTTCAGCTAGTTACAAAAAAATCTTTTATTTCAAGATGCTTAGTAATCGTCTTCTAAACGTGTGAAAAAAATGTATAAATGCATATTTATAATTTTAAGTGAATATAAATGCATATTTTGAGTGTTTCGCAAGTATTTTGCTGTTTTTAGTGCATATCATCGGGCTCTATTAATAATAAATTAACATATTTTTCTAATTTAAAGCTTCTCATGTCTATATTATATACATATATATATGCATGCAGTAGTGCTCATACGTATTTTGACGCCAGCGCCCTCTATATTAAAGCATTCACTTGAATAGTGATATGTCGTGACTCACTGTAGAGGTGCACATTCTACAATAACAACGAACTAGCGCTGTGTAGAATAAGT
>QLNU02015003.1:2766103-2786194 GCA_006491805.2 Dysdera silvatica
TTTCATCTTGTTTTTTTCTCTGTACATTTCATCACGTTTTTGTATTAAAACCAGAGCCGACGAGAGGGGGCGAGGCAGCAGGGCTGTAGCCCGGATGAAGTCTAGGGGCCCGGGCCATTGACATGGGGCCCAGCCGAAGTGAACCCGGGGGGGGTCCGCGTTGGCTCCCGGGGCCCCTGATTAAAACACGTGGTTTTTACCCTACAATTTCGTAAAACAGTAACAATGTTGTAAGGTTCCTTTAAACGTTGTTTTGCCTTTGTAAGTTGCTCACATTTTTTGCTTTCGTAAGTTGCTTACGTTATTTTTCTCTCGTACGTTGCTTACATTTTTTGCTTTCACAAGTTGCTTACGTTTATTAGATTTTGTACAAAAGAAGTCACTTTCAACATTGCTTTGCTACTGCCAGTCAGTGGCGTAGCATGGGAATGCCATCGGGGCAAAATCCCAGGTGCAAAATTTCAATATTGGACTAGTGGAAGATGGTGTGGGGGTTGGGGCTGCCAACGGGTTTCAGCGGGAATACTATTTCACTTGCTTCGCAAATTGGTTGATTGATTGATTGTTTGGCTTTTTTATGGCGCAAGAGCATCTGGGCTATACTGCGCCAAATTCGCAAATTTATGACCGCTGTCGCCAATATGGACACTTAGACATCACCCTGGAGATTTATTTGTATTAACCATTTTTTTTTGGTAATATTATGTTACTTAAAAAAAAAACTCTGAATGTCACACTGAAAAAACAAGCCCATTTTTAAGATACCAGTTTGGGGCTTAAGCCAAATGATAAGCGTCCAAATGGGGCAAAGCGTGTGTTTGCTCCCTCGGTGCGCCAAGCAAAGACCTCACCCGCAACCTTTCTTTTCGTAACGTAAGCCATTTTGGTTCCGCATAAGCCTTTCTTATCGAACCGCATAAGCAATTTTATTTAACATCAAATTCCAGTTAAACCTCTTTATTGAAACTGACGCCATTTCTTTTTCTCGTATGTTTTCATGTACTTATCAGCATCGAATTCGACCATTATTTACGCACTACTCGATCAAAAGTCACTCCAAACCTTTTCCGTGGTTGTGTGTCGTGGACCAATCACTTTCACTTTATCCCGCACTGTTTTCTTATTTCAGCTGCTAACACTTTTGCATCGAGCTAAGAAGCACTGTTGTTCATCATCCATCAATTACACTATTCCACCCATACTTCACCGACTTTAATATACAGTAGAACCTCCATATAACGAAATGGACGGTTCCATGGAAAAAACAAACAAACCCGTTTTATATAGAAAATTCGCTAGGTGGAAACGATGTATTCATGAACTAGGGCAGCATGATAGGACAATTAAAATCCCTTTTTTTTTTCAGTAAATGACGGTTTCTCTTAAATAACGCCCTGCGGTGGCAGGTAACGCGTTCTCCTATTGCGCGGCTAATCCGGGTTCGACTCCCAGCAGTGCAAAAAGAACGCTTACTCAGAGATCTCATAAAAGATCGCACTGCTCACTGTAGTCCGGGGTTTGGTTCCCCAGGCCTTAAGAGGTTCGGATTCCTCGGAAAACTGTAGGTCCCGGAGCATGACCACCGTCAAAAACCAACTTAAATAACATTCAACCATTTAAAAATAAACGTTTTTAATTGTGCGTATTACATAACTACTGTATTAGGGAATCCAATGTCGCTAACGTGATTATTCGATTTTACGTTCTGGTTGCTAAAAATTTCGTCATACAGATATTTATTTCGTTATATATAAAAATATTTTCATATGTAATAACCATGGGATTTAACAAAACTTCGCTATACAGAAGTTCGTTATATAGAGGTTCTACTGTATGCAGTTTATTCGTGACTTCTATTTTTGATTCGGTGCCAATTTTCTTATTCGTAATAGAACTTCATAATTTAACTATTAATTAATTAGTTGAAATTAATAATTGAATTAACTAATAAAATTAATCACAGAGGAACAGCCCTCGCGAAATGCTAGAGTAACGCACAAAAAGTATCGACTTTGTAAGATATTATTACCCTTCACAGGGATAACACAATTGCCAAATATTGGTCAACACACAAAGCCACTGGGATGAGATTTTTGTGAGTTTTTCGTGGGGGATTTTTTTATTACAAATAAATTTGACACCCACGTATTAGTAGCTCAAACTAGAGCTATTTTTGTTTGGGTGTGGTCACGTGGGTGTCAAATTTATTTGTAATAAAAAATCCTCCACGAAAAACTCACAAAAAATCTCGCCCAGGAGGCTTTGTGTGTTGACCATTATTTGGCAATTGTGTTATCCCTGTGAAGGGTAATAATATCTTACAACTTAATATACGGAGAAAAATGCGTTTGTTCTTGTTCTCATTCGTCTAGTAGGTCAAGACACCGCGGGCTCAACGCGGGGACCCTGGTTCGAATCCAGGATGAGGACGGCGTCTCTTTTTCTCCTAAACAAAAAATGGTGTGAAAAAAACAAAAAGTGGTTAAAGCGTCTATTTCGATTAAATGTAATGCTAAAGGCAGTTTTATTTCTCTTATCCTTGTCTATTTTTCGCAGTTTCACTCCCCCTTTCTCTTAACTCCATCGCTCCCTCATTCGTTTACTTAAGTTATTTGGTAACGAGAGGGCGTCTACCAGTGACGTAGGCAGAAAGTTCATAAGGGAGAGGTATAGGCTTAATGGGAGGGGTTACAGAGCTACAACTTATGTATTCCTATGTTAAATATACAAAATTTCATTGCGATAGTGGTTACAACCCCCAAAACCGCCCCCTGGCTACGCTTCTGGCATCTATCCAAATTTCGCTTCGAACTTCCCTGAGTTTCCCAGGTTTTCTAGACTAGTAACAAAACATTTCCAGGTAGTGTTTTCGCAACCATAGATACATGGAACATTTTTTTTTTTAATCAATAAATTCGCTGAACGACAACAAATAAAAATTAAATAAAATTTAAATTATCGTTGTTTTCTAGACTTTTTAATTTGGGTCTTAATTGAAATGTTCTCTATCTAACCTATATTATAATATTATATATAATAATATAATTATTATATATAATAATATATTATATATAATAATATAATTATTATATATAAATAGTACTATATATAATAATATATAATTATATATAATATAATTATTATAATATTATATATAATAATATCATAATGGTTCAGCCACCATTAGGAGCAAGATAAAGAAACCGCATAAACCTACAAAAATCATAAATACTGCAGTAATTAGTTGAGTAAGGACAAATTAATAATAATAATTAGACATTAGACAGATTAATGACAATCAACCATCTAATGAGTGGCTGTAGTAAAATAGATTAATCAGACTACAAAAAAAAAAAAGAAGACATGACAGAGTGGCTACCCTGATTTACTGGAATATCTGCAGAAATTATAAGATCTCAGTAACAAATAACTGGGAACATGAAGCAAAAAAGTGACAGAAAACGACTAAATAAAAATCCTGTGGGACTTTCGGCTTTAAACAGACAGGCATTTAGAACATTGGTGAAGGAAAAACAGGTATTTATCATCGACATTGCAATACCAGATGACAGCAGAGTTGAAGAGAAGGAATTCGAAAAAATCTCCAAATATCGTGACCTTGCAATAGAAATTAATAGACTCTGGAAAAAACAAGTAACAGTCATCCCGATTGTGATAGGTGCACTGGGGGCCATTACACCTAATTTAAAGAACTTCCTAGAAAAACTGGACATTACTGACATAACGACAACAGACCTACAAAAAACTGCCTTACTGGGCACCGCCTATATATTAAGAAGATACATGGACAGTTCTCAGGTTTCTGGGTGAGACTTGAACTGAACCAAGAAGTCCAGATCAAGAGGACAGTGATTATCTCCTTGATGCTGTGTAATACAATAATGTATACCAGACATAATAATAAGACATAGTATCTGGCCGAACTCAATTTCAAACTTCCCTGACTTTTCCAGGCTCAATTTCAATGTATTTCCAGTCACTGATTTTAGTACACAACCCATTAGAATGCATCAAAATTTACATAATTAAACAAGTTTCAATACCATGAAATCCACTAACACAAACCCGTTTATAACTCAATTGCAGTGAATTTACAAATACAAAAATCGTGTTAAAAAATTGCATTTCTTTATGCAAAAAACTTGCACGAGTTAAATATTTACAATATTATTTTCATTCGGCACTTTTTGAACTCATCATAAATAAGTTCAACTATAGATGCTCAAAGATGATGCTTCATATTTTATTCAATTTAAAAATGTGTATAACTATATATATATAATTGAAATAAAGCTGATACAAATCAAAATCCCTTACAGGTTAGAAAATTTTGCTAAAAACGCCTTGTTCTTTCAAGTTTTAGTTATATATTGGGCAAATAATATCTGAAATATCTGTGGGCTTGATAAATTTATATAAATTAAATTAGTTTTGGTGCAAAAGAGTAATTTTTGGAGAAAGTTTAGCCAAAAGTATAAGATTTTCAAAATTTTAGTACGTAATGCAGTACAAAATAGTACTATTCGGGGGAAATTATTTTAATAAGCTATTTATTATAACAATGAATTTCAATGTCGGGAATTTTCAAGTATTACGTAAACACCTTTGCGGAGGTGGTGCTCATTTTCCTATGCTGGTGAATGTTAATTTCTGCTTATCGGGGTGGGGGGTGGGGGGGCTCAAATGGCCAAAATATTGCTTACGTATTACCTAAACTCTTCCTTCGCACAAAAAATTTTAATTGGAATATTGAAAAGCTGTTAACAAGGACAAGTGTGATGGCCATGCAAGGTTATTTTGATTTATAACATCACATTAAATATAATGCTCCGTCTAATATCATATTCATTTTAATTTTACGGTTTTTACTAAAGAACTTATCAATATTTAAACTGCACACAAAGACTTTACAAACACACTGTATATATAGCACGAAACAAAAAGGAGCCGTGTCATAGAATCGTGGCGATAGAACCGTACTGGTTACGGCATGTTGTCCCCGGAATTAAGGTGGCCGAGAACGAGGGGTTCTTTAATAACTGAACTTTAAAAAGGTCCACAGCAGTTCCATAAACCGTAGACCACTCGTTGCCCGATACGTGAAGCAAGACATCCTACTGCTGCCGAACATTGGACATAGGAAACTGGTAACCAAAGAATTTGGATCGAGAAGAAACTTCATACGTCTGTATATTCTGAAAGCAAATACATGCACGCTGACATCAATAATTCATGCGAAACTACAACTACGAACAAAAATATGACCAAAGCAAACAAAAATAGAGGAATTCGAAAAAATCGATGCGTCTTAAAAAATCCATGAGAGAAAAAGACTACATTTCGTCCCTTTCTTCCCCATAGAATCCTCACTAGGTTTGAGAAATACAACACCAGGAGGGGGGGCCATCTTTTTTTCCCTTTTCCAACCTTATTTAAATTTCTGAAAGCATAGACAGGCTCCGCATATTTGCCCGATACGTATCAAAGAACCATGACTATGCAATGTATTGAAGAATACCTATTGTTTATTCCGGGAGGTTAAAATTTTATAAAATTTTTGTATTACGCAGAATATACCGTTCGTATAATACCAGTCGTTCATTTTAGAACGAATTAAAAGTCAGACTATTAAATTAGTAATAAATTTATCGATATTAAAAGCAGAGGTGGATTGGGAGACGGATTTGGTGGTGGTGGGGGTTCAAACTTTTTTAAAAATTCCGTCGTTATATGCGGTTGGTCGTTTTAAGCGGCGCTCGTTATAACCGATTTCCACCGCATTTTTATAAATTTGGGGTGGGAATCTTCCTAATCCCCCCCACCCCAGTATATCAGCCTCTGTAAAAAGTTAGCTTATTAAATGAAAATAAAGATATTGATATAAAAAAACTAACCCATTATATTATTGATATAAAAAAAGCTAACCTATCAAATTATTGATATAAAAAAGCTAACATACCAAATTATTGACATAAAAAAGCTAACATATCAAATTATTGATATAAAAAACTAACCTATCAAATTATTGATATAAAAAACTAACCTATCAAATTATTGATATAAAAAAGCTAATCTATCAAATTATTGATATAAAAAAGATAATCTATCAAATTATTGATATAAAACGTTAATTTACGAATAATTAAGTAATATTCCACGATACAATGAAATACGGATATTTTCTTTACGCACTGTCTAAAATTTTTATCGTATACTGATCAAAAAAATTCTTACATTTTGGTTTAACAAATTCTTATAATTTTGTCTGAAAATTTCTTATAAAAATTTCTTATAATTTTGTCTGAAAATTTCTTATAATAAATATGCCAGACTAACGTTCTTATCTCAATTTACGAATCTATATGTAGCAGATTATCATAGTACTACATCATTTTAACAAATTATAATCACATCAGTCGTATCTAAAAATTGTACTGTAATATTTTGTTATCTAACAAATCTTTATAAAATATTATCTAACGAACTTTCTTATCATAATATTATTCAAGTACTTATATCCGTACGCTCTCTCTCTAGTATCCTTTTCATTATTATCTAATAGATCATCCCCTCTTCACAATCATTATTCTTATCTAATATATTCCTTTCTCATAATCATAATTCTTATCTAACAGATCCTTTTCATAATCACCGTTTTTATCTAATAGATTCTTTTCATGATCGTTTTTATCTAATATTCTTTTCATGATCATTTTTATCTAATATTCTTTTCATAATAATTTTTATCTGATATTCTTTTTATAATTTTTACCTAATTTTTTTCACAATCATTCTTATCTAATATTCTTTTCATAATCATTCTTATCTAATAGATCCTTTTCATAATCGTTCTTATCTAACAGATCCTTTCATAATTATTCTTATAGAACATTTTCTTCACGATCTTCATTCTTATCCAACAGATTCTCTTTTCATAATCATCATTTTTACTTCCAACGGATTCTTTTCATAATCATAATTCTTACTTCTAACAAGATTTTTCTTTCATTTTACTCACCAATCTCACCTCTAACATATCCTTTTCATAATCAGATTTATCAATAAATACGCATTTTGACATAAAACTACACTTAGACAAAAGACCAGAAGAATTCGACAAAACCACTTAAAAATTTAAAAAAAATATATATTATTAACGTTTGAAAAATTACGCATTAATGATTAAACACTAATACATTTCCGACACTGCAAACATAAATTTCACTTATGACACCACTGACATCAATCCGCTATTTCCGGCAAATATTGTTCTTCCCACCCATAAGGGCATTTCTGATATCCGACTAAGCCTATTACGATCGATACAAATGATTTCTCTCAACCAACGAATAGGTGAGCTTTCGTGTCAAATGCTGACAGCTGACCATTGGGCGAAGTTGGCCTTAAGCGGCGCAAGATCTGGATGTATCGCCCAATGGGAATAGGGTACTCAATGTTGGTGTTCTGTTGTTATATTTATTGTTAGTGTTTGTTACATTGCGCTTTTTATGCATCGTTCGTTGTTTTCTTCGAAGTTTGAAATAATAATAATAATAAGGGAAATAAATATAATTTTATTACAGATAGCAATTTTGAGAACTGTCAGGAAGGAAATGGTGTTAGATAGCCCAGTAGAAATAATGGGGTCTGCTGACTATGACGTCACGTTAAGCAGTTAATACCGTTCCAGATCAACCAATAGGAAGATGCGGAAAGAGGAGCCTATTGAACTAAAAAGCTTAAATAATATAAATTTATTTAAAAAAAAAATTGAAGTCAAGTTGTTGATTGAAAGGGAATGATGGTGACGCGTCGCTAGCTGTCGACTGCGGGCATGAAAGAAGAGAAGATCTTGAGCAGATTCCGAATAATCGTAATCAAATGATTATAATCGATTAAATTTTAGCATAATCATATCTGTAATCGTAATCGAATGTTTTCAAGTAGATGTAATACGCAATATAATTATATTTCTCAATTTCATTTAATCATAATCGCTATGATTATAATCGTAATCTCCATTTTTATAATCATAATCGAACTGATTATTTCTGCATACAAATAATCGTAATTGTAATCTGTAGTCGTAATTGTAATCATGCTTTTTTGTGTATATTCATAATCGTAATCGAAAAATGAAAATTGCCTGTAATCGTAGTCAAAATAATGATCCAAATTTTGATACTTAGGTAATTGTAATCGTAATCCTACTATAGTAATCGTAATCATAATCCTACTATGGCAATCGTAATCATAATCGTAATCATATAAATCGATTGTAGTCATTCCCAAGTCTGATCTTGAGTGAGTTATATACTAATAGACGCCGATAGATTTTCCCCGATGCCCGCTAATGACCAATAAATGGGCCATAATAACTCGCATTTTCGTTGCCCTTTAACCGCATGATGAAGCAGACGATACTCGTTCAGCGCGCAGAAAACTGGTTTGAATCTCAATGGTATGGAAAAGTTGGCTCTTTTTCTACCGATCCGCATTCCGGGATTGACTCTTCTAGCACTTAGAAAGCTATAGGAGCCGGGGTAGCATCATTTCAGCTCCCCTTATGCCCCAAAAACAAACTCCTTTTATTGTTATAAATTAGATTTTGCAAACATTTTTCCCATAGACGGGAGCGCTAAATTCCGCCGAAAGAAAGGTGGTAGTTATGGTATGAAAAGGTAGTAAAACCGGGCAGTTCTGTGTACTATATTTCCAACTTCTCTCTCTCTCTCTCTCCTCTGCCAAATAACGTATAAGATAAACACATATGCACCAGCCAAAGAATTTCCAGATTCAAAAACGGAAAGATAATGGATAAATATAGCGATGATATCTGGAACATATTGATGTATTTGAAGGCTGTTATTTATTTTCCTCTTAAATAAATTCCTTTCAGAATATACAGCCCGTTTTAAGTCCTCGGACAGAAGGATCCAAATGGATGAAAGGCGCCTTCCCAAGACCAAGTCTGTTTGTTATTAATATTTATACACTCTTTTTCACCCTTTATAAAATATTTATAACTTTACGGGTTTTCACAAAACATTTCGTAATGTTAGGGTAAAAGCATGGTTTCAATTGTTATATATTTTAGAGCTGGGTAATAAATGCTAACAACGATTTCTGATGCCCGACATTCCGCGTTCGGGAAGACGGCCAGCACACATCTCCGATCAGCCCCTCTCGAAAGCCAATCAATTTTTTTATTTTTCCTTCCCAAAATAGATATATGCATCTTAAATATAATCGAAGATTCCCCCATCGTCGGAGCCGAGGAGCTTCGTTCCGAAGAACGCCAAGCATCTAGGGTATTTTATTGTTATTTTATTTTTTTCTAATATTCTCGTTCGGATGCCGTCAAAATAGAATAGTTCTTGTAGATTTAAGCCATTCTTTTTAAGCTTTGCCTTTTGTATAGGGCCTGCCCAAAAAATATTGCTTTTAAAAGCTCTATTTTTCTTATAAGGTAAAAGATTGATTCACTTTTCACTGTGGTACTGAAAGCTATAGAATTCAAATAATGCTCAGCCATGGGTATAGCTTCCGATCTCTGTGGTGGTGTGCTTCAATGCACGAATCGATGTTGTGAATCGATAAAACAATGACGCCGATGCAACAAATCGATACGGCGATAAAAGTGTTGCAATAAATAGTGGAACAAAAAACTGATTTGTTTATTATCACTTTTTTTTCCTCTAAAAGAGTAGCCTATTGATGCCATGTCTGCGTCACGAATTTCATTGGTTATTGGTTACGTTAAGCACTCTGCAGATCGAAATAAGATATATCGTTCGTGGAATGACTTATTGAACGAGATCACTGAACGTCGCGCTGAATCATTCAAGAAACGTTTTCGTTCACTTCTACTTCAGGCATTACTGAACGAAAACTTCAGCACACGCTTAAATTAGATCACATCAGTTTCTTAAAACTTCTCAGTTCAGAAACACCAAATTTGGTTAAATATTGAGAAGCCCTGGGATTGAAAAATAAGATGGGGACAAAGGGAAGGACAACGGTAGAGCCCTGCATAGGCCTGTTTTTTTGTTTTTAGGCCAGGTCTTTTCTGACTTTGGGTACAGAGAGACCTACCTATACACATAGTGCGTGGGGGACGAGAAGAAGAAATGTGTTCTGGGATTCAGAAGGTGTGTGCCACTCCACTCACTATTAGGTGGGGGAGTTGGGAAATTCCAGTTTTCCACATTTTCGGAACAAGGCAGTGCCAATCGGAACTTTAAAGCACAGACCTTATGGAACCTGTTTCTTTAAGCCGGGCAAGGTTTGAAAGCCCGGCCCGTGCAGGTCTCTACAATGGGGTTGTAGAAATTATGCTGACACCCATGTCAAGTATGCTTTATCATTAACCACTCGTGAATGTAAGAATTCCATCGTGTTGCATACCAAAGAATCGGCAAATAGCAAATAAAATATTAAATTTGTAAGATGCGAAGAATCCCAATCCATCAACGATGTCCATGAACGTTTGATGCGACTGTAATGACACAATCATCAGTAAAAAAACACCTAATAAAAAACGACTATCAGCTCCGTTGATTTTCAGTTTAAACAAATATAGAAGGCGTTTTACATTTCTCAGTGCATACAATGTGCGTAAAATATGATACATAGGAAGTGATTTACATATTTGACATTAAAATAAAGGTAATAGACAACAGAAAACATAATACATTTCATTTCAGCCCTTAGGTCACGTGCGCTGGTTGTCTATTCGTTCTCCAGTGATATATTTCAGTGCCAAAATCTTTGCCGTTGGCTTCTTGTGGATGGTTGACTGTCGCACAACATGACGTCACAGTCTGTTTCAATCTGGGATTACAGCGCCGCCTCCGGCGGCCACCCTTCCCAATGAAACCCTTGCACAATTCCTCCTCCTTCCAGTTTGTTTCAAAGGACTCAATAAACTAACTTCGCTCGGCTTGTATTAAACAATCTGGTGTTATAATCGTAAAGTTGTGTAGGGGAAATACAAAACTAGCAACGTTTCATCAATTAAGCAAATTGATGCAATTGACATTGGACCTGCTGCGAAATAACTAAAAAAAAATAAGCGGATAATGATATTTCGTCATATGATACGGTTAAATCATTAATGTGCATTATCTTTAATACAAATTAAACACAAATATCCATTATTTTTAATACAAATTATACATATCCATTACCTTTAATACAAATTAAACAAATGTCCATTATCTTAAATGCAAATTAAACATAAATATCCGTTATCTTTAATACAAATTATCCATTATCTTTAATACAAATTAAACATAAATATCCATTATCTTTATTGATTAAACATAAATACATTATCTTTAATACAAATTAAACATACATATCCATTACCTTTAATACAAATTAAACATACATATCATTTCATTACCTTTAATGAAATTGAAACAGTGTCATTATCTTTAAAATGCAAATTGACGTCGTCCGTTATCTTAAATACAAATTAAACAAATGTCCATTATCTTAAACACAAATTAAACAAATATCCGTTATCTTTAATACAAATTTTAATATAAATATCCATTATCTTTAATACAAATTTAATATAAATATCCATTATCTTTAATACAAATTAAACAAATATACAGTATCGTTACTACACATTAAACATAAATATACATTATCTTTACTACAAATGAAACATAATTATCCATGATCTTTAATACAATTAAACATAATTATCCATTATCTTCAATAGAAATTAAGCATAAATATCTATTATCTTTAATACAAATTAAACATAATTATCCATATATAGAAGTCCATACTTTCACAAAGGCACTTCAATGTAAAAAAGGGTGGTCCTTATTTCTCAACCTCATTTTTTTTTTTAAAGTCCTACCCCTAAGTTTTTTCTAGCTAATCTAAAACTAATGCCAAAAAAAATTTGGATCATTCGCATAATTCTAACTGGCATCTCAGAGGCCTCAAATGTCGCCATTTATATAAAAAATTGGTATTTCCCCACAAATTTAAATAAAAAAATAACATTTTATGTATGTTTATAAACTAAATAATATCGAATATACACTAAAACATAGTTTTAAATAACCAGCCAGCATGTAAGAATGAAGATGGGGATGTGGGGGCAGTGCATACGTTGTCTGGAGTCCCTAGTTGTTGAAAACATGGGCCGAGGCATTTAGTCACAGTAAGCGTTGCATTGGCTTTCATACGAAGTGGTAGCAAATGGTTTGTTAAAAGTGGTAGCAAATGGTTTGTTAAAAGTGTCAACAAAAGGAAAACTTCGCAATGATATACATATTTGATTGGAAGAGAAACGAATGAAGTATTAGGTGGAAAATTACCTTCCAATAAACAAGTACCTCAAGTGTTATAAGATGTGTAAAATTAAGTCTCCGGGATAGTGCTTGTTTAATAGTTTCTGAAACTATAAATTTTTGGCAAAAAGCATGACTATCATTTATAGAACCTCAGCATTATGTTGCTAAAATGGAAGCTCTGAATGAAAGAATGGAGCACTGGCGTACGCAGGGGTTGTAACCCCCCACACATTGCAATGAAATTCTGTGTATATTTAACGTAAGAATATAGAGTTGTAGCTCTGTAACCCCCCATTGAGCCTATAACCCCCTTATAAACTTTCTGCGTACGCCTATAGAATGGAGAATGCTTCAAAAAGATTCTAAAAGAACAAACGAAACGCAGGAGCAAAAAGAATATAATTTTGAAGAAAAACTAGTTGACCAATTCGACGTTGCTCACACTAATGCCTTGGAAATTATTAAAATAGAAGAAGAGACCATGTTTCTTATCTACCGGAGGCAGAAAGAAAGACCTGCTACTTTGAGGACATAAATAAAACAACAACTATCAATTGCTACGTCGTCTGGACCCGAAACAGTATTATTTAAACGATTTCAGCAAGCCTGTGCCAATATAGACATTTCTAAATATATTGCTGGAATTGCTGATCAATTTGTTAGAGTATCGGTAAAGATATACAAATTATGCTTCATTTTGCCGAAGAATAAGTTGTTATTCAACAGACAAGGAGACTATGAAGAGCTGATGCAGTTAGTTATATGAAATTTTAAGGAGAACACGAAGGTAAAGCAATTAAATCTTGCTTACCTGGTGTTTTCACCATACCAGGTGGATAACGAAAGCTATTTATTGTTTGAAAGTATTTTTTAAATTGCATTTCATTTGACTTGGCAGGAATTGCAAGGATAGAGGGATATTTATATATTTAGTGCAGGAATTTGCATAAAAGGTTGGTACACTGCTCCTTCAGCCTGCAAAGTACCATCTCAAGATTTGGCGTTTCTAAAACACTTTTATTTTTACAATAAAAAGAAAAAAAAAATCCCAAGCAACAACAACAAAATTTTGTAATCATTTGTGGCATCTTACTGAAGAAATAGAGTTGCTTTCATCATTTTTTGATGATTCAGTCCCTTTTGAGCAAAAAGTGATCATTTATGTTATCTTACCGAAGAAATAGAGTGGTTTTCAGTATTTTTTGATGATTCAGTTCCTTTTGAGCAAAAAGTGATCATTTATGTTATCTTACCGAAGAAACAGAGTGGTTTTCAGTATTTTTTGATGATTCAGTTCCTTTTGAGCAAAAAGTAAAGATGGTCAAAGCACTTACAGAAAAATAGTCAAATAATTGCAACAGTTGTTAATGATATTGCAGAAAGGAGTGTTAAGCTTATGGAAGAATACAGCAATCTTACAACTCACGACGAGGAACAAATATACTTGCTGATAGTGATGTAGGCAGAAATTTCATAACAGGAGAGGTTACAGAGTTACAACTCATATATTCCTATGTTAAATATACAAAATTTCATTGCGATGGGGGGTTACAACCCCCAAAACCGCCCCCTGGCTACGCCTCTGCTTACTGAAGATACTTACTGCAAGTCGTAAAAGATTATCTGATTTTCCATCTTCCATTTTCCATGATTATCCATTTTCCATCTTCCTCAAAGCATTCCTTATTAAACATTTAATTATCATAATCTAATGTAGCGGTTCTAACACTGTGCTCCACGGAGCATTTGCGAAACTTTTCCACGTGCTCCGCGTGCTTCAGTGCTCAAAAATTACTAAAAATCACTGGATTTCTTGATCTTCATCCTCCTTTTTCGATGCCAAGTATCAATTTAAGTTTTATAAGTGCAAAAAGGGTTTCAGATACCTTATCTGTATGGGTAACACATTGTAGATTTCAAGTGTCTGCTTTGAATTTGCTTCTTAAATGTTTCGCCTTACTTTATATTTTTTGTTACAATTTTTCATTTATGTTTATGGAATTAAGTAAGTTCCCCATTTCTCCGAAACTTGTGAGAAATGTAGCATTTCGAATAAAATAAAACTTGACGTTTTACGCGCCCAAATGCTTCAAAAATACCTTCCATCGTTAATACTGCTGTCATTGGGTTTAGTATATATGTTTATGAAAATATCCTTGCCCTTATGAGAAAAGAAAAGCCTAAAAAAATAATAGTACATAAAGCATACACATAACTGATATTTTCAAAAAATATTTAAAGTTCCAGTTTTTAATGAGTTTAATTGGGAAAACATTAAATTCAAATTTAAGCAATTTAAAATTTGAAAATGAATTCGTGCTTTTACTGTATTATTTAACGATGAAAAGGTCGACTGATAATTTGAAAAATATGGTTTAGGAAAAGCATGCAAAAATGCCAAAAATGGCATAAAGGCGACGATAGTGTTCGGCGAATAATTTTTCCCTTGGATTTTTTTGGATTTCCCTTGGAATTTTTTTTAAAGCAGCTCTAGGCCTTATTTTAGTTATTCTTACTCCTAAATATTTCTTTTTAATTTAAAACAAAATTAATGAAAGTTTTATTGTAAAGATTTAGGAATTAACATATTTAAACCTTTACCCTCCTTGGGGGCACGTGCTAATATTAAATACATTTTCCGAAAGGTTTACCAGTTACTTACTAACCCAAAAGGAAAAGGGGGTGAGACTTAAAAAAGTATAATTTTTTTTTGAGTATATGCCAGTGACGTAGTCCTAAAAAAAGTAGCCTAGCGCTCTTCTAAATCAGGGGTGTATCCACGGGGTGGTCAGGGAACCCCTAACCAGTCAATAGCCCATTAATCTGACAGGGGTAGAAATTACCATTATGCATGGGTTGTCGTGCTGGCATTGCAAGACACCCCCTCCAATGCCCCTCTAGATTCGACACTACATACGGCGCATAGCTCTGGGGCATATAAGCTTAAAATAATAATAATAATGTGACACAAATGCATGTGCCCAGCCGAACTAAACCAGGAATGACCTCTGAAGTGAGCTAATAAAATAAAGAAAACAATTGAAAGGGATCGCCAAAAGTCCGCCTTGTCGCCTTCGTTGTGTCAAACAACATGTTGTGGCTTTTCCCATTTTCGAAACGCAGTTTACGATATGTATTCCAAGCTGTAATTTCGTTTAAATTCCCACGCTTCTTAGTTGATTTATTCAAAATTTTAGGGTCATTGCTCTAAAGCAATTTTCTTAATAGAATTGTAGAAGCCGCATATTTTTTATTTACAACTTGAACAGAATTTTGTTTGTAAAATGTATGATTTCCTAAAATTTTCTCTAGCGTCGCTAGGCCTCGACTACACCCCTGTTGCATGTTAAGGACTATCCAAATGTACAGATATATATATATATCACTTTATCCAGATATTATTATAGCACGGATTTTATGAATTAAAAAACCGGCAAAATATGCACGAAACAAGTCAAAAATATGCACTTATATGCGCCTAAAATAGAAAAAGCATGCACTTAAAATGTCTGTCTGTTTGGAATTTTTATGGCGCAAGGGCATCTGGGCTATACTGTGCCAAGCACTTAAAATGTAAAAATAAGGACTTAAATACATCCTTTATAAATTGCTTGAAAAACAAATATTTCGCATTACGATGTTCTGTCGCATGTCCGTAAGAACTCGTTTTTGTAACGAGGTCTATCTTTTTTTTAATATAGTAAAACTTCCCTTAAAGACCACCTCTATTAAACGACCACCTCCCTTAACTATTTTTTCTGGAAACTCCCTTCCCCCACAGACCCAATGCTAAATTTACCCCCCATTCAGGAACCGACGGTGGTCGTCTTAGAGAAGTTTTACTGTGATTGCTAACAACCATAGGAGGATACCAAATTTAAAGGCAACATGCTGTTCGTTCGTTCATGACCATGTTCTTCATCTACTCCTATGGATTTTAAAGAACAAACTTGCAGAATGAAAGTACGGACAATTCACAAAACCAGCAAGAATGAAAAAAAAAAAGTAACTTTGCAATTCGGGCATTCTGGACTCAAAGAAGTTCTGTTCCTTTTGAAAGGTGGTCGGACTAGATGGGGATGAAGCTATTCCCGAATTTCTTTTTCACCAAAGCAATTCACTAACGGCCCATTTCAGGGTTAGAACACCAGATGCCAAATTTTTAAGTCCAATTTCAACCTCATTTTCGATGCCTCTGCCTCCGACGAACAAACACAAGAAATGAAGTGGGGTTCTAAATTCGGGGTCGAGCGGAAAGGGGGATGGGGTAGGTGTGGGGGAGACCCCATCCACGTGGCTGCGAACAGGTATGTTCCCAACATCTGTTTTGGGGTCCCTCCCACACAGTCCCCTAAATCTCGCCTCCTACTTATTTTTCGACGGAACCCCACCCCCTGATGAGCTACCAAGGCCACACATCCAATAGGTCACTGCCAACAAAGGGGGTGGCAGTGGTACACAGATTTCGAGATCCTATTACTGGCTGTTGGTTAGAGATTCCCCCATTCGCTAACGCTGCAAATGGAGTTCAGACTGATCAACAAAAACAAGGCAGATAGCACTGGGGGCGTGGAGAAAGGACCCCTGATATAACCATGCTGCGTAAGCAAGCACTTCTTAGGCCAACCTTCCCAAACCCCCACCCACGGAACTGCACAATTAATATTTCGTGTAAGCAAACATTTCTTTGCCAGCAGAGGGAGTTGGTCATTAGGTATTGGCAAGAAAGATATGACTTGCAATGATTGATAAAGAAAGGTCTAGAATGGGGACGATGTGTCTTTTTCTCCTTTAAAAAATAAATAAGTAAATAAATAAAATCTAATATTAACTAAATACTTTTGAGTCAACTTTATTATTTGCGAAGAAAGGTCATTTCAAAAAAGTGGTCGCAAAAGGCAAGATAAAAGCATTCCTTCGACTGTCTCGAATTCAGTTATTCTAGAACATACCGGTCGTTTTAGAAGGTGACCGGAATAGAAAGGCTTACATTTAATTTAGTTGTAGTATCCGATATAAAATGGACATCTGATTGTAAAAGACACTGCCGGAAAATGAAAAAAAGAACACCAAGAAGGAATTGCTGAATGGTTATGAAATTTACATATGTTAATGGGATGGAGCACATGTAGGCGTGATCTTAATTTCAGGATCAATCTATGATAGCTTATGCCAAAATACGCTGTAATATGCAAATTATAGTCGGTGGTATTTAAGGAGAAGGGCGAAGTGGATGCAGTCAGTCACCAAATTATAGACACTTTCGAAGACTCTGAAGAAGCTACAATAAATGGACGTGGAAGACCTATACAATTTCAGTAGTTATCGAACTTTGAGAGAGGTCGTCTAGTGGGATTCCATGAGGCCGGTTGGTCGTATCGTCGTATTGCGGAGCGAATTGGACGGGAAGTATCGGTGGTGGTACGTACATTGGTGGCGTAGATGGTCCAAGGAACATTCCCACACAAGAAGACATGGAACCAGGACTCACAGACAGATTGATGAACGGACAGATCGACGCATAAGAAGAGCGGCGTTGTCAAGCAGAATATCACTTGCGTCTCAAATTCGAGCTGCCGTTGCACCTGAGGTGACCCTGCGAACAATCCTAACCATCTGCTGGAAGTAGGACTACATGCAAGTGTGCTTCTGGCATGTGTGCCTCTGGCCGCAATCCACCATCGGGAACGGTTGCAGTGGTGGTGCTGCCAACGTCTGCACTGGAAAGCCCAATGGCAATTTCTCATTTCCAGCTATGAAAGCAGATTCTGTTTGGAAGCCTCAGATGGCCGTATGCGTGTTCGCAGACGCACAGGGGAGCATCTCCACCCTTCTTACATCCGCCATCGACACACAAGGCCTACACCTGGTCTCCTCTTATGGGGAGCGATCAGCTATCACTCCCATACAGAACTAGTGTTTGTACCGGGCACGTTAAACAGCAGTCGGTATATCAGAAATATCATTCAGCCAATTGTTGTGCCATTTGTAAGGTTGGTTCATAATGATGTAATCCAGCATGGCAATGCCTTCCACACAATGCACGTGCAACGCAACGTGCACTTCAAGGTGTGAGACAACATTCATGGCCTGCACGTTCACCGGACTTGCCGCCATTGAGCACGTGTGGAATTGTATGGGACAACGACCAACCGGCCTCACGGAGTCCCATTAGACCACCTCCCTCAAATTTCGTTAACTGCTGAAATTGTACACGTCCAGGCATTGTAACTTCTTTAGAGTCTTCGCAAGTATCTATAATTCGACGACTGATCACGTCCACTTTGCCCTTCTCCTTAAATACCACCGAATATAATTTGCATATCATAGCGTGTTTTGGCATAAGCAATAACCGGTAGCTCCTAAAATTAAGATCACGCCTACGTGTGCTCCACCCCATTAACATATGCAAATTTCATGACCGTGCAGCAATTCCTTCTTTGTGTTCTTTTTTCATTTTCCGCCAGTATACCGGTATAAATCAAGCTTTATGGAATGTTTTGCTGAAGCACAACGGATTACGCATAATCAGGGCCAGTGGCATAGCAATTCAAAACTCAAGGGGGAAGAGGCTCAAGTGGTTTTAAAGGAAGATTATGTGATGCAACCTTAGAGAAAACAACGTGTGCTGATATCCAATGGGGAGGCTTGAGACCCATGAGCCCTCCCCACTTCTTACGCCACTGACAACTGATATCCCCCGTATTAGTCAGGGCCGAAGAAATACGCCGTTATGCATAGATTTCGATGTAAAGGATCCAACACACTTGTTAATCGACATTTAATAGAAGCTTACAGCATTTCAAGCATGGAGACACTCCATTATGAGATTTCTGGCGGCTTTACGGTATCACTTACAGTTTAAACTAGTACATGACTAAGTTGTTAAGCCACGCGAGATATAAAACGAGAATTAACTAGATACTGCCATAGCGCTGTGATAGTCAATACTGGAGACAGAGAAAACTATTTTAGGGTGTTGGCTTGTTAACTCTGACTCATTTGTAGGAGTTAATTCTTTTGAGTCAGTAACACACCGACTCTTCAATAAACCGACATGCAGAACATGTGTAGCCAGAGATGTATTTTATTTTTGGAAGAGTGAAAGGGAGACTACACTCTTTTGTGAATTAGCTCGTTTGAATCATTCAAAAGAGTTAATTCACCCTTTTGTGAATTAATTCTTTTGGATAATTCCTTACACACCTTCGATTTATAGTTCGTATTAAAATCATAAATAGGAGAAAGCAGCGAATTCTTTTTCAATACATATGAGTACAGAAGAGGGAACCGAAAAACTGAAACACCTTCGATAAAAATAGAAAAGTAATAAAATAGGAAATAGAATAAGAATATAGACTAGAATATAGTATATATATATAATGGCTTGCAAAAGGGTTGCTGGTATCTAACTGGAAGGTTAACCAGACGCTGGTATCTAACTGACGGTTAACCACACATAACCACACGCTGAAAGTATGTGACGATGTGTGGAACCGGCCGGGCCAGTAACCTAGTGTCCTACCCCGCCTTCAAGTGGTGTGGGCCGGGCTTTCTATCCAAGAGGCAAATTAATATTTGCTGCACGGATGGAAAGGCGGAAGGGGAGGGCTAATTCACCAACCCGTCTAGCCAGCGTGGTGAAATGATGGCTAATTCCTCCAATATGCTAATACACCAAAAACCATGGCCCCTAGTCTCCAGGTGCTGGAGTGCTCCTGATCAAGGCAGCGGTCAGCGTGGCATGAAA
>QLNU02015003.1:2786294-2806564 GCA_006491805.2 Dysdera silvatica
CAATAGAAAATATCAAACGTTTTTTGTTGTTATAATATACAACGTTATCAGTTGCCGTAATCTTGTGTAACGTCACTACAGTATCATATGGATTGTTATCTGTTATTATAACGTTGCATAATTTTATTAAAGGAAACGCTGCCTTTTATATATGTCCCGTTCATTCTCCTTTTATGTTTGATATGAGAGGTGGGAGAGGGGGGAATGGCTTATTCAAAAATATTTGCATTATTTTTAGCCAGTGCATTTCCATTTAAAATTGAAAAATAAAATCGCAAAGAGGTTAGAGGAAAAAATTATATATATATACATATACATAGTTAAAAAATTTTGAGGAGAGGTTGCATATTTTTGATTTTTGCTCTTGAGAAAAAAACTTGAAAAGGTTTTTTTTTTTTAAATCCAGGGGGAAGGGGGCAAGGGTGTTGCCGACGATTATTATATGCTGCCTCCGTTCATAACATGGGGTAGTCCGTAGAGGGGGTGGGGGGGATTTGCGGTGATTTCTGGCTTTACAAAATAAACTATATTCATAATATATATAATGTTCCTCACTGATTCAAGAAAAATTGTTTCCTTTTTTAAATTAATTAACAGCCCGTCACTAGACTTCGTTTACATTTACATCATACACTTCGTTTCGAATCGTCTTTGTCAGTCTTCATCAGAAGTGATGACCCGCGTTATTTATTCACAGCCACCTACAATTCTATTTTCTGAGGACACGCATAAAGACGAGTCGAAGATAAAGCATTTTAAATATATGTACGACAAAAATATCCTACACAACAGCTATTTATACATTTATATTATGCATATATGTGAAAACTCGCGTAAGACTACATAACATTATCTTGAAAACTTACGCTAAACCAATTAACATCGCTAAAAAATTCACGCAAAGCTAATTTGCTAATTTGGAAATTTACGTGAAAGTAACATTGCTATGAAAATTTACATAAAACTAACATCACTGTGAAAATTTCCATGGAGAACAATTAACATAGCTACGAAAATTTACGTAAATTCAATTAACATCGCCTCAGAAATTTTCAACGTATATAATTTTTTAAAAAATTAGAAACAAATAAAAGTAAAGTTTGCAATCCCTCTGTCCATTCGCACAACAACCAAATCTAATGAAGTAAAATTCTAGAAAGTAAAGTGTCAAAACGTATTCGTAATTGACAAAAACGTCGTCATAAAATTCAAGTCAATTTCAGAGAGGGCATCGACCAAGAAACATTTTTAAAAATGGGGAAGAATTTTTTTTTAAAAAAAAAAGGCCGTTTCCTCTTAAAAAAATATCAGTCCATCTGTAGGTGAAAACCTCGCAATTTCTGAAACACTTCCCGTACAACCCTCTAACCAGGTAGACTTCACCTCCCCACCCCCTGAAAAAAACTGAACTCTCCTAACCCACAAAGAAATATCTCTTCCTGGGGCCTGTTCTGCCCCTTTCAAAAAGCAAAAGAGTTGTGAGTTTTTATTTTTGCCCCCCCCCCACTTGATATTGCATGATCTATTATATGCCCCTCCCCCCCACGGGCACGTGTAAATTTTTTTCCGTATCGCATTTTTTTATTCCGTAACCTGGTAAAATTGGGGTTGTCGAATTGGGAACGAACGGAAGAAGAGCTTTTTTTGTATCAAGTGAAGTTTTTTTGTGAAGTCTGATTAAGGAAGTCCTTTGTAAAAAGTTCTACACTAAGGGGTAAGAAGTGTCACAAAAGGAGTGGAAAAAAAGTTAAAGGAAATGTTGTCATCTTCAGAGCTGTCTCCACGATCTTCCGGGTTCACATGATGTCATCATCTTCACGAGGTTTTCTCAAACGTTGTCCACATGCGAGGTCAAAATTCAACTACTGAATTTCTGCTTAATATTCCACAAATATCAGAATTATGGCAACACAGATATGAAGATGGCAACAGATACGAGGATGGTGACACAGGTACAAGGGTCAATTAACAAGTTACAGGAGAAGGTAGGAGGAATGGTTCCAAACGTCTCCTCCTCCAGATCTCACTCTCTTTATCCTAAATGAATCTTACATTGTATAACCTTCCATAAGAAACATACTCGCTATATAAGGCTTAATATCAATATACGGAGATAAGATACCTACGAAAACGGCCGAACTGGTTGTGAAATTTTCGTCATCTGTTTTAATAAAACCATGTATGTCAGCGCAAATCCGTCCTAGAAGCCAGGGGCGTGCTGGCCCCTCCCCCCCCCCTAGAGGGTTGCGGGTAAACCGGTACAAGGGCGCCAATTACCGGGGTGCTGAGGGGGGGGGGGTAAGACACAATTTTGTCTTACAAAATCTTAAGTAATATAACCTAAAATTATGCATTTTAGAATAGCTTTAAATATGGACAGAGGTAAACACAAAATAATAGTTCTAAAAACTTCTACAAAATTTTACTTCCAGGTCGGTGGGAGGTGCCATGATAGGAGGGTGCTCCGGGACAAGCCCTGCAGTTCCAGTAGGCAGGGTTTAATAGGGCTCAAAACAAGCAGTTGCGAAAATGCTAAAATGAGAAAAAAAGTTGTAGGCAAATGCTAAAACAACGATGCTTAACAGGTGCTGTTAAGAATTTTGAAGGGGAAACAAAAAGGAACAAGAAATGTTCGCTGAAGTGCGAAACGGATATCTGGAATCGGGGAATCCTGTTTTCAGAGAATAAACTTCGGTTAAAAATACCTATCGTATTTTCGCAATGGACGATACCTTTTTTTCTTCGCATTTTCGAGCAACTGGTCGCATTTTGCGAAAAATGCGACTGCAGCTTAAACTCTGCCGATGGGTCAGCACGCCCCTTCAAGAAGCGATCACTACGGCCCTGATACACAACGAGGGCAATCGCTCTCCAAGCTTCAGTCGTTGGATACAGTATCTCTCCATCTCAAAAGAGTAATACTGCTGATTGGTACATTCGAACATTTTTTTTTTTTAAACCTTTGTTTCTGCTTGGCTGTATTTTTATGGCGCAAGAGCCATTCTGCGCCAAACAAGCCTCTGCTTCCCACGGCGCAAGAACGAACGAGTTCATGTTGCCTTTGTTTTCTGCAGATTTCCGAGTAATCCGAACTTCTCCTAGCAAACAACGGATCGACAAAAAACTTGGAGGACCCAAGTACGAGCAGACACACATTTAGAGGTCGCAGAGGGGTTCTTAACCTCCACTTCCCATCGTCGAAAACTGATAGGATTCAATTAACGAGAAAACTTATTTAGAAATGAATTTGTTCCCTTACCTTGAAACACAGGTGACAGGCAATCAACACTTCAAGGAAAAACGTTTAACAACATGCAATTAAGTCAATTTCCTCGTCAAAATCACATTCGCATTATTGCCCTAATTACTTAAATTGGTGTTTCTGAACCTTTGTTACGAGGTCGCGACCCGGAAATTTCTTTTTTTATAAGACGAGGGCCCGGCTTCGACAAATTTACTCGTGAATGTCTTCCATTTTTTATGAGTTCATACACTGAACTCTAGGTATGAATAATTAATTATGGCATAATCATGAAGGTTATCAGTACATTCCTTTTTATTAATACACACTTTTTTGGTACGCTTCCTTGCTGACTGATCAGTGGTCATTTGCAACGTAGATATCATTTCATTCAGTTTTAAGAACACAGGATGCACCACACATTATTGTAATCAGTTTGCAAGCACTTTCTATGACAGGTCATACTCAGCGGTACATCCTTCCTTGAATGCTAAAATATTTTGATGTCTTAAAACTCTCATGAATACTCACATATTTAAAAAAAAAAAAAGGCTTGGTCATTGACAGTTGCTGCAGAGATGTTACGTAAGTGGTCTGAGTTTTCCGGCGGACTTGCGACGATTATTCTGCTCAGAATATTTCCACGATAAAATATTTATTCATAAAAATTGCTTAGAAAACTAAAATGAAAATTTCCAGGAAAATTTCTCACGGCCCCGCGGTTCAGAAACATGAACTTAAGTTTTTAAATAAGATGAACAGTGAGTACGCAAACAAGAACATACACAGAAAACGATTGATATTAATCAATCAAAATCGAAACCTATCATCGACAAACCGCGCATGTACTTGTGAATCTATTGTTCACACGAAACAAGAACCAGTTAGTTCACAGGCAACACACGCACACAAAAAGTTCGCAAGCAATGTGAACTTTCCTGCATATCCTCTAATAAGAGTTTTCTCTACAAATATTTAGCCATTCCTATCAAAGTAGAGTTTGCAAAATTATTGGGTGAGCCCAAGCACATATGGACATTTATACATTAGAGCACATGTAAATTTTCAATTTATTTCAGATTGTTGGGGAGGGGCTTGGACCCCACGGGCCCATATAACTCTACGCCTATGGCCATGTCTGTGCCAACTAGAAAGATGGCGCTTAAAAAAGCAGAACCAGAAAAATAAACGAAAAAAACATGTAAGGTCAACGAACTGGATTGGTGATCAAACGATGGAATACGACCTCAGAGCTGGTCAGTTGTTTTTTTCTTTTTTTTAAATGGCTATTCAGAGTCCAAAATAGTTTGGCTCCTATCTGTGAGGTGAGTTATTCAGTTCTAAGGATCATTTTCCCTCCATAGCTTTGCTAATTACGGCGTTAATTAAAGTCAGACAATTCTCACCATAACCGATGATGTGGTAATATTAGGTGATTAATTACACGCAAAGAAAAGGATGATTTCTTTCGTGGTGGCAAGTGAACCCACAATCACTTGATACCCAGTGAACTGCTCTTCCTTACTGTTCGATTCCCACCTGGCGCTGAGAAATCATTCTTTGCGAGTAACCTATCATCTAATATTACTATATATATAATGAGGATCGCTTAACTTTAATGAATATCAATGGTAGTCTTGCCTATAGGACGTTTGCTTCTGTGATTTGTGGTTTTGGTGTAAAAGCAGTCCAAGCACTGCTCCAATAATTGTGAACTTGTCCTGTGAAGCTTTATATGCGCCCGCCGAGGAGAGTTTGGCCTACGCCTGTCAATGGGTAAGGCCACTTGGCCGGTAATCAGATGGTTGTGGGCTCGATTCCCACAAGGGGCTCCGAGAATTGTTTTTTTCCTTTGCGAGTAATTTAACTTAATGAGGTTTTCTTTCCGGTAAAGGTGCATGCGAAATGGCTATATGCAATTGCTTAACAGTCAATGTACCAAAACGACAACGCATCGGTCGTTGCTTCGAATCTTGCATGAGAGTGCATGTGAACACACACACACACACTTCTCCTCCAGCTACGATGAGCCTAAACACCAAATTGTAGTCCAAATCCCAACAATGTAATGTCAAATTTGACCCTAAGAGGAAAAATAAAATAGATGCAGGGTAACAGAAAACAACTATATTCAAATCATTTTCGAATTATCCTATCTCCTTCATAAATTTTATCCTTCTTTCTTACTTCATAAATTTCATTGCCCCTCCCCATCCCTTCCCCAGACCCCATCCCTTCATAACCTTAATAAAGTTGCATTTTAGCCACCCACATTTAAATGAATTTAAACTTACGTTTCTGACGCAGTATAGCCCAGATGCTCTTGCGCCATAAAAATCCAAACAAACATAAACGTAATTTCTATTTGGAAAGACGTTTTAGAAGTGCATGGGTTGTCGTGAAATGACCAGAGGACAAAAAACGTTAGTTGACGGTGATGACCACAGCGAGAAGAAGGAGTAAACAACGGAAATTCAGGAGAGACATTCGAATAACAGGCGGTGACGTCACGAGAAATCCCATGGAAAACTGACAGGGAAATATACGAAAGAAATCTAGTGCTGGGAAAATTAAAGCTGATTTTATTCTTCCCTTTCTTCATTTCATCTATATCCAAAAGCTACGGTTTCAGGATGTCAACAGAATTGGATTCCCCCTAGCTCATCCCTACTGCTCCGCAGCATCCCTCGACCGAAGAGGAGAAGGGAGAGTTTTGCCATTTTTTGAAAATTTTCTGCAGTCGGGGACTACTTAAACCTATCTACTGGATTTTTTTTTCCCTTTTTGACCAGAATTTTCGATAGCCAAGAGAAATCCTGAAATTTTTCTTCTTATTTCATTTCTCGGCAATAAAACATCCCCTGGGCCAGCCGCTTTTTCCATGGATTGGGAAAAAACGACGCCCATCATAAAATAAAACAAGATCAAAATAAAAAATAAATAAATAAAAAAAGTAACGGTCAGAAATTTCAACATTACGATGGTACAGGTTTCTTTTTATTATAATAAACCGATATATATTTTTTAATAATAATAATAATTATAATTTACCGTTATTAATACTATTGGTGTTACGGTTGAGTCAGCTATTTTTTCATCTCATTTGTCAGCTACTTGAAAGCTATTAAAAATAGCCAGTAATACTAATTTTAAATAATATACGTATTGTGGAATGACAATCAATTCCATTTCGTTTAATGCCTGGGCATCACTCAAGCAAAAAAAGAAAATACGATACAAATAATAACACAGCCAGGACGATGCTAAGGTGGTGACGAAAATAAAGGCACATATGCCTGACGAAGTTCTCATCGCCAAAGATGGGGAAATTATTGAACGCCTGAGAAATTATGGTTAGTACTTCAGATTCAATGTAACAAAATGTGAAAGTAGTAAAACGAAACAGGTTCAAATAATGTAGCGAAAATAGTAAATAAAACTGCGAAAATGTACGAAGAATCTTAAAACAGAAAGGTAAAGAAGACATTAAAAAAAGAAGATGATTTCGCGAATAAAACCTTGCAGAATATGTTATAATCGTGATACTAACGTTAACTGGCAATAATTAACGGGGTGATTTCGAAACTAAAAACGTGAAAAATTTACAGTCCCAAAATTTTAGAAAGGTCGAAAATTTTAACTTTTTTAATTAATAAATTTCCACGTGAACGTATTCTATTTATGAACGAACCCCATTTTAAATGAAGTCTTAGATAAAGTTTAAAATTTCTTTTAACTAAAGTTTTAAATAGAGTTTATAACGACTCTTTTAAACAGAATTCACCGACGTTCAAAATGAAAATACTAAAAAATTAGCAGTAACTTCACAGATACGGTTCGGACAGACTTTCACGCATTGAAAATATTTTCGTAGTTACCTGTGCTTATTTCATTATTTCACATTAACCATTTTTTATTAATTTTACAAAATACTACGGAGCAAAGATTTTCGTATAATAGAGGCTATAGGTTATTTCTTCACAACCACATTCCTTTTGATCTGTTCATATTACGTGCCACAAAAGGGAGAATTCCACAAACTGCATTTTTTTTTCCCAGTGTCTAAAAACAATAATCCACACGATTCATCTACATATTATTTATTTATTTTGGTTTTAGGTGTATTTGCATTTTGTGATTGGGACGCCTTTTCGCAGACAGGGAGTTTGGTTTTACGAGATGAGGGAAGCCCCATTTTGTTCTCAAATGCTTTTCAAGAGGCGTTTAGAACGGCCGAGTTCCGCATTGGGTGTCTCAGTACCTTGACCTGAATTTGCGAAGTGGGACCGTGCTAAATCGAGGTCCCCCTCGATGTGTGAAATAAAGAAAAAAAAAGTAAAATTCAACCCCCTCTGCCCCTGCATAGGGACCCCTTTCCCCATTGTGAGTTGGAGGTCTCCAAGCACCCAGACAAGGGTACCCTCAAACAGGGCCACACGCCGTATTCTGCTCGCTCGTCGACTACTACAGCAACAACGAGACGATACAACAGAATATCACGTGACATTGAAATTGACAGATACCACTTGATCCATCAGTTGCCGTCCATATTTTATAAGCAGTTATCACATTATGTGCAAATAACTTTATAAAATCGCATGCTTATAATGTTGTCAAGTTCTAAGCATCCTTTATAACATTATACTGTCGTTATATTCACTGGCGTACGCAGGGGGTGTTGATGGGGTTGTAACCCCCCATTGCAATGAAATTTTGTATATTTAACATAGGAATATATGAGTTGTAGCTGTGTAAACCCCCCCCCCTATGAACTTTCTGCGTATGCCTATGGTCATATTCACACATCCATCGTTTACCTAATACAAATAATCGATAGATTAACTTAAATAAAACTTTAACGTATTTTTGGGTAATGAATTTACCTGGAAACAAGTTTACTTGCACGAAAGTTACAAGTAATAAATGAAAAAATTTCCCATTGCCAAAATCCTCTACACTAATTATCCAAGAAAAAAAAAATGCATTGATTTGTGAATTATGAATTGATTATGAATTATTAATCAGTTTCTTAATGAACGGTTCCCCTGGTACGGTTATTTCCAGATATTGATTTATTTATATAACTTAATACATAATTAAAAAAGGCTTAGTTTATTATACAGATAAATTATCATTATTAATAACGAAGCTCAGCTATACATATCTGCAGCTATATACTGCTTATAATTTATGTCTCTATAAAAGTATAATTCTTCGCTTAGGGACTCTGAGAAAAATATAGGAATTAAAAGAGCATTCGAACTAGCTCTATTTTGAAATTGATTTAATCATTGTGAAACGAATCTTTTTAGAACTTCAAGATCTAATGCAAGAGATATTGCACTCAGTTCAAAATAGAAACTTCAGACCCGAAGTAAGGCTAAAAAAATCCAACTAAATTCATATTTTACAAAAAAAGAGCAAAAGAAAAAAAAAATTGAGCGGTTAATGACAATTAGAAATGACAGCTGAGGAGGTTCATCTTCGATACCTGCAGGGTGTCAATGATTTTAATCATGTGATTTAAATCAATGATTAAGATTATCATTTTAATTATATAATTTTCAAAAAAATCATGATTAAAAATCGATGTTATTACCTTTTTTTTAAAATGAATGTTTTAAATTTAATTTATTTTTCAAAATACGTTTAAACTAGTTTTTTAATTCTGATTTAATGAAAAACAATGATTTAAATTTTTTTTCAATGCTTAGGAAAAAATGATTTAAAATTAAAGCGGTTTTCTTTTTACTATTTTGTAAAACACAGCACAAAAACAACTTTTCTGATGATTTTACTACAGTTGTGTTAACAGTTCATGGTGAACTATTCCTAAAAGGTCATAAAGTAGTATGAGTTTAACAGGTATTTACTTACTAACATAACATATTTTCGAAACTATCGTTTTGCTTGGGCCAGATACAACGAATTAATGTAATTAATACAATGAATGAATGAATGAATAATGAATTAAATAGCATAAGATTGAATCTACCAACAAAAGTGGGTTGGAAGTCTATGTGCGATTACTTATATATGTTAAAAAGTGTCCAATTTTCATGAAGATAGTTAAAAAAAATTAGATATAATAGATGCAAAAATAGACTGGAAAGCAATGAACATGGGTATAAAGAAGAACGTTGAAAACTTTCATTTGAAACTGATTTCTGTTGCTTTAGATAAAGTTAAAAAAATAAATAGTTGCAATATTTCTAAAGAGGTAGAAGTTAGGAAAGATTTAGAGGACGGTATAAAAGACCTTGCTTGTGACACATCTTCGTAAGTAAAGATGTTTAAAATACGCTAGGAGAAAGCTTTTCTTGAGCTCATTACCTGGGATATCTGGTATCACCAAATTTTGGAGCAAAATGCATGTCAAGGAGGGGGAAAAAGAGCAAGCAATAGATTTTGTAAAAAAAGAAATACAAAGATACCTCATTATTAGGCAACCTCCCAACGGCGGTTTATTTGAAGAAGAGATTGAAATTGATTTTTCACTCTTCAGTGTTGAAAATTAAATCAAATCGAACTTCATTCAGACAGATTTAAATTCTTTACATGATGTGCTAATAATTTACAATTTACAAGTTACGTTAATTCGTCTGGGCAGCGAAGGGTAAGGACTTTGCGGTATAACAAAGACCCTGCTGCCCAGAATTGGTTATAATTAATGGAAGTAATAAGCAAGTAAATAAGATAAAAGAGCTAGTTGATTAGTAAAAGTAAAGGAATTATAAATTGAGAGAAATGTGGTATCATAATTCTCTATCCAATAGATGTCTGCGGATGAGTTTTTTATATTGAGCAAAGGAATGAACAGATTTAAGTGAGTTAGGAAGAAGATCCCACACCCTAGGGCCAAAGCAACAGATGAGCGAGAGTCCAAGTTTCGTTCGTGAATACTCTGGTATTAAACAGTTAATATTTCTTGTAAAGTGTGTATGATCAGGAAAGTGTAATGAAATGAGGTCAAAATGAATGCTATTTGGTATAGTTTTAAATATGAAGATGGAAGTTTTGTACGTAAATAACTTTTCGATTAATAATATCCGATGACCGTAATATAATTCGATTAATAATATACGATGATCGTAATATAATTCGATTAATAATATCCGATGATCGTTTCAGTAGTTCTGGAGGAACCAGTTTGATATTTTAGGAGGCAGAGGATGAAGTTTGATAAATCTAATAAGATTGGATGTGGAAGTGTTTCCACAAATTAGAAGGCAATAGTAACGAAAAGAAAAAGTCATGGAAGAGCAAAGTTCAAGAGGAATTAAAACGGGTAAATAGTAGCTGACGTTTCGAATCACTCCAGGATTTCTACTAATTATTTTACAGATATTGTTAATATGGATATCTCATTTAAGGTTAAATTGAAGAGTTACATCAAAGAAGTTTACATTTTGTGAGAATGAAATCGTTGTATTATTTGATATTTGTATTATACTGAGATCAAAATGGTCAGGGTCTATATTTTTTTGTTTTGTTATTAAAAAGAAGGCATTTGGTCTTTGGTTAGATTGTTACTTTTAAAGAATTTATCAAAGTATTTAATATTAGTATTAACCAAAATGAAAATAGCTAGCTTTCATAAAGGAATGTGTCATCCAAAAGGAGCTCGATGCTATTGGGGAACTATGCACAGCTAAGGGACCCTCTGCTGGTGTTGAATGGATGTGCTCCACATGTGGACTTGTGCACAGTCAGTTACAAAATCAATTACGAAATTGAGAAGACAGCAAAATTGGCATTTTTATTTAAATGCTTAAATGTTACTTTTAATAATATCATAATTGAAATCTCTAATGTATATTGTAGTCTCGATAAATAAGAAATCAAGACATTGAATATTTGTTTTTTATATTATTAAATACGTTATTTAGATATTCACTTAACACTTAATAAGAGTAAATTGAATGTTAAAATCTTACATAAATGAAGCTGAAAGAAAAATTTGATTTATTTTGAGGTATACAATCCTAAACAAAAAAGAAATTCTTTTTTTTTTATTTAAAACAATTATTTTTTTACACCCTCGATACCTGCTTTCAGGAAGTTAACGTTATGAAAGAACTCTCATAGATACATTAACTTCAGCTGCACTTTGAGAAAAATGTCGCCTTGAAGAGGGAAAACAGCTTTATGTTTATGAAAAACGATTTTCTCTCCCAATCCAAGTTAACGTTCTTTTCTCTTCCATCAAAGACGCACCGTCTAGAAAGCAGCACAAAAATTGAAAACAATTCAAAGGATTGTGGAAAATTATGCATCCTAAATAGCCAGGACAGATCGAAAAACTTGAACGAAGGAATAAAAGACTGAAAACACAACTCTTAAAGTGGATTTTCTAAATAATTCAATACGAAGAATTGCCGAGAAAAAATCATCAGATGCTATTAAAGATAGACAACTGAAAGCATCCACTAAATACTCCCAAAGAAAAACTACGTCTTGAGACAAAATGGTGTAAATTAGAGATGGACAGTCTAAGGATGGACATGCGTGGAGGAAACGGCGAAACCTTCGCTTAGCGAAGGACAGATACAACGGTTGCATGTTATAATGACATCGAAAGTAAATGAATATTGCAATAAATCCATTTGCATGTTATTTCGATATGAATGATTAATAGTGCTCGGGAATTTCGGTCTGTTTCCTCGTGCGTTTCCAGGATGAAGATTCCCGACAGACATTTTCAGGGTGAGGATTTCCGTCTAGGGAATTTTCAGGATAAACAGTGAGCCGGAAGACGCTTACAGGATCTTGATAGAGCAGCAAGGAATTTGAATCCTGTAAAAATTACCAAATTTGCGAATTCGTAAATAAATTTTTGCACATGCATATTTTTTTTCATTATGATGCACGCGTTCTTCACAATATCTGTAAATGTCTCGAGTATTCTTCACGATATCTGTGAATATCTATCAAAAAGAAACTTCCATCTTCCATGCAAAGGAAGAGAAAGAAACTGATGAAACAACCTAAGAAGAGTTGCCAAAGAAGAGAGGAAAAACTCACGACACTTTTCTAACTTAAAAAATAAAATGCTGTGACATACTCCTTGCAAAAGGAATTAATAGCATACTCCTTGCAAAAGGAATTAATAGCATACTCCTTGCAAAAGGAATTAATAGCATACTCCTTGCAAAAGGAATTAATAGCATACTCCTTGTAAAAGAAACAGAAAAACTTAAGAGAACAATTTACTTCCTGCAAAAAGGAGAAAAAAGTGATACAGTCCTTGCCATCAGTAGCATAGCTAAGGAGGGCAAGGGGCGGCAATTTGCCTTTAAAAAGCAATGACAGTTACAACAATTACGGCAATGACAGTCACTCGCCCCGGGCGGCAAAATATCTGGCTACGCCACTGCTTGCAAAATAAACTGTCACTTGCCATGCAAACGAAGTGAAAGAAAAAAACTGATGTCACTTTCCATGCAAAGGAAGATGAACTGGTGCAATTTGTATTATAAAAGATGTATTTTCTTTTTAAAATCTGCAACCTGGAAAACCCGAACAAACAATTCCAAAATTATGCTGGGGGGGATGAGCCACCCCCCCCCACCTTTATACGTCACTGAACTGACGACGTAAATAATTACATATACGTCCAGTCTAAATTCTTCATAAACCGAAGTGCAACGTTTTGGGCGTAGTAAAACGTGTCGATTATTGTGTGTTATTAAAATTTTATTATCGGCTAAAACGTTGCATTTCTTCGATTCATTTATACCTAGTGTTACGTCATCTTAATAATCCTATGTCTGGTCTAATTAAAACAATGATTCTAAATTTTTTGCTTATGCATCCCTTTGCATCAAATCTCACAGAATGTCGGTCCCACTTTTAAGATTTTTTTGTATAGCAACATCAGTGTCATAACGCTGTGAGTTGCCCATTCCTCTGGTCGACAACCCCTGAATTAATAGAAATAATTCATTCGTGGTTGTTCAACACATCTCAGCAGTGCACAATGAACTATCTAAGACGAACTAAGAATCTAATGCGACTCCAACAAAACACGTTTGCACATTATCAACTTCTTGAAAATCAGCACTGATTTTACACTATCAACATCTTAAAAATCTGCACTGATTTCACATTATCAACTTCTTGAAAATCAGCGTTGATTTCATACTATCAGCTTCTTGAAAATCAGCGTTGATTTCATACTATCAGCTTCTTGAAAATCAGTATTGATTTCATGCTTAGAGTTTTTGTTATTCATTAATTTTTTAAGCTACACCAACTTAATTGCCATGCGTTATTTTGACTCTCATTTCTTTCACTTTCTCCAATTACTTTCACTATCTCATTCAAAAAGATAATTTTATTGGACTATCGATTTACTCACGCAGAAAGGATCATTTCTCAGCGCTTGGTGGGGAAGCGAACCCACCACCACTTAATAACCCGTCTAGTGCTCTTTCCTACTGAGCTACAGGCGTCGCTCTAACTTTCCTCTACGGGCAAATATAAAGCTTCAGTAAATCTTATGTTATTGTTTGTTTGTGGTTTTACGGCTCAAGGACTACAATGGTCATGCTGCGCCGGGACCTACTATTTTCCGAGGAATCCGAACCTCTTAAGGCCTAGGGAAGCAAACCCCCGTCTACAGTGTACAGTGTGATCTTTATGAGATCTCTGAGTAAGCGTTCTTTGCACCGTTGGGAGTCGAACCCGAGTTAACGGCGTACTAGGCGAACGCGTTACCACACTGCGTCAGAGAAGGGCCTATCTTTTTTTTTACGTTCGTGGAAATTATGGGTTTGGAAGAAGGTTCACCACTGAGCAATTTCCAAGTAAACAATAACACTGTAAATCAAAATAATTTGAAATTGAATGCTTAGAATATGGCAGACACTCATCGGATAAATCTGAGCTTCGAATTATAGTAAATATTTACTCAGGAGCTTTCGGCATAACGGGGAAATTGATGGGGTTTTGGTGCGTTTGGTACGCAGCGCTTCAGAGTCTAGTGCGCGAAAAAGACGCCAAGGGGAAGAAATAGAATTCTTTGTTTATGTAGTGCTCTACGGCCATACAGTAACAATGAATTTCAAGGGGGAAAAAAAAATAGAGAAGAAAGAAAAAAAGTCTGCGGTTGATGTTTAATTTAAAGATTAACCATTTGGTTAAATGACGGTGTATTAGAAGCTGCATACTTATAGATTAGCAATGATCAGCGTGAGACTAACCGGCTGTGGTTTTGAAAGTAAAACCCCGTGAAATAGACAGGATGGAGTCTTTTTCAGATCAGTAGCTGTGGTTTTTCTATGGTGGTTACAGGTGTATAATCTGCGGTTGACTAAATTACAGGAGCTGCACTCAATTACTGTCTCCAGACCACAGATTTCTCAAACATTTTGTCGTGACTGCTGGAAATCGACAAGGAAAGGTGGTTTATTTTCAAGAGAAATTGATCTGTTATTAGTTTAACTGCAGAAATAGTTTTATTCTAAAGGGAAATTGCCTTAGCGTCCAAAAGGGACTTTAAACCATCATGTATGACAACTCAGGGGCGTATCGATTAAAAAATTATGGGGGAGGAAGCTCAAGCGGCTTTGAAAAATATCAAGTATATAATTCAACGTCAAGGAGAACAATAAACTTTGTTGCCCCCCCGGGGGGGGGCCTTGAGCCCTTGAACCCACTTTTTCTACACTAAAGTCCAAATTCTCCCTCTTATAGATCGAAGACATTAAATTTACGAAAACAGCAACATGGAAATTGCAATCAACCCAAAGGACCATGGATGCTTACGTGCTTGATATAAGCAGGATGGATAGATTTCGTCTGTGCGAGCTTTAGGGAGCAAGAGTCATACTCCACAGCGACCTACAGTTTTCTGAAGAATTAGATCCTCTTAAGACCTGGAGCAAGGATAGATAAAAAAAATACAGTGGGACCTTGTAAAGTGACCACTTTTTTATGAGAGAGAACGTAGGGACTTATTCATGCCTATACCAAAGTCTGTCGCGTATAGTGACTACCTGTCTAGGGTAACCATTGCAATCCAGTCCCAAAGGTGGTCACATTAAGCAGGTTCTGCTGTATTTGGATGACAGGGAGGGCAAACGAGGGTTGATGACATCATTGTTAAAGTAAACAAGGCTGAACAGACAATGGGCTGGGCATATCAAAAGAACTACTAACCGACGATGAATAACCCATAGTCTTAATAAGATTCCAAAAGACGGCTGTAAGTCCCATTGTAGATCCACGTAACGTCCACAGATGAGATGAGTGGAATAAAATAAGAAAACATGTTTGAATAACATGGGAGAAAACAGACACGGAGGGAGGGAGCATTTGGAGAAAGCTTCATTCAATAGTGAACAGACATTGACGGATTGGTTGGTTGGTTGTACGTTTATGGCGCAAGGACAACAAGGATCATTCTGCGCCAGACAAGGTGAGAAGTTGGCTGGACGGACACAACAGGGTGAAAGATCGAGAGAAATGACATCCAGTAATGCCAAATATCCGGCTCTCGACCCTTCATCTGCAAGTTCATTTGCGCTGGCTGTAACCAAGGAAACTACTTACACAGATTTCCGTTAATCCGTCCGTTCGGATAACTGGATTTCTACTACACAGTCGAATCTCGTTAATGCGAACTACTTTTAACACAAACTGCTTCCTGAATAGCCGTTGTATGGGAATTTCTGTGTGCTTCTAGTTCTTTTAACACGAACGCAATTAACACCAAATGCCGTTTAATACGAATTGATCATAAATGGCCCTTGGAAAATTTCCTCCATTTCACATGAACAAAACGCGCTTTTCTAAGTCCCTCAATGCAACTTTTCTATTCTTTTTTCAAGCGCTATTCTTTCTTTGAAACAGAGAACTCTAAAAAGGACCAAAATAATGGTAGTACTTTAAAAGAGATTATCTTTTGTTCTGGTGGCCCTAGGGATGTTGGGCTGATCAAGTCACTTCGATCAGGGTAGGCCGATATCATCCTTTCATTCCCCATCAATCCTAAATGCACACTATGAAACAGACGGTCAGTTCGGAAAGGGCAGTAGTCGTTCAAAAGTACAGTAAGCGGCTAGTTCGGAAAGTGACGATATCATTGTTTTATTCCCATCAATCCTAAGCTCGCACTATGAAATAAACGGTCAGTTCGGAAAGTGCAGTAGTCGTTCAAAAGTACAGTAGACGGTCGGTTCGGAAAGTGGCAATATCATTGTTTCATTTCTATCAATCCTAAATTCACACTATGAAACACAAACGGTCAGTTCGGAAAGTGCAGTAAGTAGACTGCACTTTCCGAAAGTGCAGTAAGTAGACTGTCAGTTTGGAAAATGCAGTCAGTAGCTGTTTAAAAAAAAAGTTCCAAATGGTATGGATTACACAAAACATTTCGAAGTTACAGAAAACTGCGTAAAATTCTGGATTGCAAGGAGTACTTTGTAGACGATTTTAAAAAAATTGAGATAGAAAAAAAATCGAAATTGCGATGTAGGGAAAGGGCTGAATCCCCCATCCCGATAATTTTTGGGTTGGTAGTCCCCAGGCCCTATAAGGATATGTTAAGCACCCTTATATAGATATGCTATCGATACTCAGAATGAGCTAATTTGGTGAACACAATACATAAATAAAAAAAAAGAAAAGACTGACATATGCTTAATCAGTGTCAGTTGCTGTGGGGGAAAAAGCGGTCATCTCCAAGTCTGTTACTACCCGAAAACTCTTCTCTGTGATCACGTGACTTTTCTTTAAGAACCGGGCTGTTTTAACCCGTTCGTACATATTTTTTCTTGTTCTTTTTCATCTTTACCTTCACCTTGACACCGGTTTCCAACCGGTTCTCAGCACAACCTCATGCAAGGTTATTGAACCAGTTGAAGAACAGCATCTCCACTTTACAGTCTCCTCAGATCTTTGGGTTTCTGAAGCCCAGACGGTTTAATCAATTGTTTTATGTCTGTAAAGAATATTTTTAGCAACGCGAGCTTGCGGAGCTAATTCATAGGTTGGATTAAGCTGTATGTCAACCTAATCGCAGTAAAACAAAAAAGCCTGTCGCAAGTCCAGACTTCGATTAAAGTTAATCGATCGTTCACCATTATGTCACTTTCTTCGATGTTTTAAGAATTTTCCTTACAAGTTAAACGATGCAAATACACATCATTATAATGATATGCTAATAAATTAGCTCTCGGTTTGCGCTATTTCGAAATAAACCCAGTTTTAAAAACTAGGAGGTCAAAAGTGAAAAAAAAGCATATTTTACTATTATTATTATATAGCATACCACAATTTTCTTGAACTTCTTCATACACGAAACCGCAACGCTACATTAACTGGGATAAAAGTATAAATACAGTCGGCTTAATAATCACGTGCGCGTTTCATTGAAACAAATTTGCTCTAGTAATAGGTAAATAGGTAATAATTGATACGGCTAATAGGTAAAAATTGAATATAAGTTGTCAACTTTTGGTAATACGCAAGTTTGTTCTTATGCTGTTTCGTTTTCTGCATTTTAGTCCATTGAAGGTTAAATTTAACCGTCAGGGTTACCTTTATAATCATATAATTTTCCATAGGTTGGTGCCTTACACAAATGAAACTAAAGTGCAATCAATAGCAGAGGTGCCTGCACACTTTAATCACACCAAAAAGGATTAATAACCAATCAGTTTCGTCTGTACTCGCCAGTTAAATGAACAAAATATATAGTTTTTAATTCATTTTATAATAATTTTGCACTTACGCTATTTTTAGCGCTTTAAATGTAACTGCATTTTATTATAATAATATTGAAATAAAATTGATTGATTGGTTATTTGTCAACGTTTTGGTATCGGGAACGCAAGTTATTAATTTTTCATTGATATACCTGAACGTAAAATGATTTCAATTTTTGCCAATTTCCATTACGCCTGCTCGTCCAGAAATGTATCCGTGATTTAAATCAAATGCCATCTGTGTATATCACGTTGAAAAATATTCTTTCTGCGTCTAAATCCATAGGTTAACATATTTATATTAAGCTGACATTAAATAAATTATAGGTTAATGAGTTAAGAGTTACTATGTTTAATAGATTATAATATAAAGTAATAAAATTACATTGAAGAAGCAAATATGTTTAAACGAGTTAAGAATACACATGTTGTAGGGAAAAATATGGATATTAGGGGAAAATAGACATGGAAAAGTCAACTGTGTTTGGGATGATATATTACAATATTAAGTTTGTTAATCAATTCCTTTTTCTGTTGACGAACACTATTTGTCGGTCGCCTTCCTCTGTGGAAAATTTCATCCATTGTCTTACACTGTCGCCGCCCATGGGCGTCGGCCTGAAGTATCTCTGCCGACGCCTAATAACATCCATGTGCATAAGTACTCAAAATTAAAGTAGCAGACACAAAAACATAACGACCTCAACCCGAGTAGGTGGCATATTTTCCTTCCTCTACCCATAAACACAGGTTCGAATGCAAGAATCCCCAACCTTTATTAACCGTAAGCTCCTTTGATACGCTTTCTGATTTCTTATGGACAGTGCTTATTATTTATAATACATACATATATATATATATTTATAATACATACATATATATATATTTATAATACATATATATAATATAATTATATCCAATCAGATACATTATAAAAAAAGACTTTATTAAATCGGTCAAATTGACTGACATTGTCAACGTGACGGGTGTGATTAGTTAAGTACCTCTTGGCGAGATTGCCTTTATGTCAGGTTCAAGATTAGTTAAGTTTCAGTTTTAAATCGATAAGAAATTCTACGTCTGATTTTTTCTCCTTTTTTTTAAAAAAGGAAAGGATAAAATTAACATGGCTATAGATTTCTACGTCGATATCAACGTTGGTAGCGTAAAGTGAAGTTACAAAGTTAGTTTCGAAGTACGAGGCAGTGTGCAATATTCTCTACATTCGTAAATATTATAATATGTTTAATTTTTGAATTCCTGACGAACGAGGACGTATATTTCAGACTGAAATAAACATCGAAACTAAATTTTTAACTTCACTCTACCCTTTTCGTTTTTTCGACGTAGAAATCTAATAGGCGTAGTGAGACGTTAAATTATCTTGCATTTAACATTGCTAAGTTGTATGTGTGAAACGCTCGCAACTTCAACAATATACGAACCTGGGAAAGGCACTCAAAAATGAGAAGTATCCTTTCAAACTGTTTTGGATACCTTTGTAAAACATTTATATGTTCTTCCAAAAGTAACAAGGTTACATTTTTAAAAGACAAGCGTAATGTAACATGAAAAAAAAAATACAAACTTTAACATGTAAATCTTTTGACTTAATTTATCATGCACAAATTGATATGTAAAATATTTAATTGGGAACATTTAGACATTTAAAATGTTCCCATATAATTGCGCAGATTTCATATCACTAATTTTTAATTAAATTTTTTCACCGACCCCCGACACTGTGTTTAATATTGTTCACTTTTTAGGACTGTTACTTTAGTAAGTATGAACGATATAAAAAGCACAGTAAAGACTTAATCATATCAAATAATCGTTCAATGCCTCTTTTAACTCTTAAAAACATTAATTTCAAACGAAATATTAATTCTTAAAAATAATATTAATCCTTAAAAGAAATATTAATCCTTAAAAGAAATATTAATCCTTAAAAAGAATATTAATTCTTAAAAAATATTAATCATTAAGAAATATTATCCTTAAATATCAATTCCTAAAAAATATTTCTTAAAAAGCATTAATTCTTAAAAGAAATATTAATCCTTGAAAAGAATATTAATTCTTAAAAATATTAATCCTTAAAAAATAGTATAATCCTTAAATATTAGTTCTTAGAAAGTTCACCTTAAAAACTATTTAATTCTTAAGGAGTTCCATTAATATATGATGTTATTAACTTGTAAATTATATATATCTAATGTCTCATGGAGTTCTGGAACAAAACACGCATATAAGCAGAGAGAAAAATGTTGATGATGAATATTTGAAGTGAATAAATTACTATTATTAAAAAAAAA
>QLNU02015003.1:2812230-2824640 GCA_006491805.2 Dysdera silvatica
TTTTTCTCAAAAATCAAATATTGTAGAATTTTATTTAAAATTTTTTGTTTTGTACGAAATTGTACATGACAATGATTGTTCTTTAACGTTAAAAATGTATTCAAAATAGCTTTCTACCGTAGATTTTGTGTATATAACGTGTTTTTTTATATACGTTTGAATCTTCATATACTTTAAAATAAGGATAGGGTAAATTATAGAGGGGTATACTAAAATTTATTTCTTAATGCAAAATTTACGTTAAGAAATTTATTTCTTCTTTCGTTTTGCCATTTTAATGATATTTTATTTATTTATTATGAAAAAAATTATGAAATTTATTTATTAACATTAATGTATTAGTCTGCTTATATGTTTAGTATTATTAAGTATATTAATAAGATACATCAAAACATTAACAAATTTTAAGCCCCTGTATTTTTATGAGCCCCTGCAACAAGCGTCTAGCTACGGGTCTGAAGTGGTAGTTAGATGGAAGTTACAATGGAAAAAATGAAGTTTTGGTTGGAAATGGAAGTAAGAATCATTCAAGTTGAAGAAGCCAGTCTATGACTGCTTATCTGCAGTCATGACTGCTTATCTGCAGTCATGACTGCTTATCTGCAGTCATGACTGCTTATTTGCAGTCATGACTGCTTATTTGCAGTCATGACTGCAGATAAGCTGTTTTGTACACCTTTCCCACAAATATGCAACACTCCTCTTTTAGAAGGTGCAGAGACAAATGGATTTTGTTCGAAAACAAAATACTTTTTTTGAATTTTAACAAATATACTTTTTTTAAATCATTTCACGTGCCACTAAAAATCCGCTAGCATGCCATAAAATGACGACTCCTGCTTTATAATATATACAGGGTGTTCCTAAACTGTCTTGACAAAATAGGAGAGGTAATGGTACCCATCATGGAACCTATAGGGTCACATTCCACTCAGAGTGACTTCAAAACACAGCCAGCGTGCACAAGTATTTATTAGCAGTGCATGAAATGCACAAGATACCGCATTTTGTGTTTCTCATGCACTGATTAGAAATATTTGTGAATGCTGGACGTTTCTCAAACTTGCCCTTTTTTGGCACTATGAGTGGAATGCGACCCCAAGTTCCATTGTAAATTTTGTTCGTCTTGATGTGTACTATCACCTCTCTTATTTTGTCAAGAACACTTTACGAACACCCTGTATATCGAAGTGTTTATGAACCTCGTGACTTAAAATCCCCCGTTCATTACGTAGAAAAACTGTTTCTACAACTCGAAATTTTTTACATTTTTTACAGAACTTTTAACAGGGAGTAATCCCAAATTTTGTTTCAAACTTCCCTGACTTTTCCAGGTTTTCCAAATCAGCAACAAAGCGTTTCAAGGTGCAGTGTTTCCACAAACATATACACAGAACATTTTTTTTACTCGATGAGATTGCTAAACTACAATAAATAAGAATCAAATAGATTTAAATTTATCGTTGTTTTTTAGACTTTTAAATTTTAAAAAGATTTAAATTATTAATTTTATTTATTCATATTATTTTAAAATTTTAGAGATTTAATTTATTTTTAAATTTTAGTCACAAAATGTTCTCTACCCACTCTGCACATTTTAACATTTCATGCCTCACTTTAATGGTTCAGCCATTCTTAGAAGATACCAAATAAAAACTTTATAAACTTATAAAAAATCATAGAACACTGTTATAAATTAGTTGAATAAGGACAAATTAATAATAATAGGAGAGCGTCTCGTTAAGTTCGATTTCAAACTTTTCTAACTCTTCCAGACCAAATCTTAATCGAGATTTCTAGTCACTATGTTCATATATAATTTTAGTAAACAATACATTACAATGTATTAAAATTGGCATAATTGAAACAAGTTTTAATACGATACAATCTACTAACACAAACCCCAAAACCATTTATAACTCAATTACAGTGAATTTACAAATACAAAGAACTGTATTAAAAGAATGCGTTTCGTAACACTAAAAACTTGAATGAATTAAACATTTACCGTAATATTTTCATTTGGCCCTTTTTTAAATCATTACAAACGAGTTTAATAATATAATCTCAAAGCTGACGCTTTATCTTTTATTCCATTTAAGAAGTGTATACGATTCTATACAAATTAAATAATTTAGCTAAAAACACTTTTTGTTTTTCAAGTTTTAGTTATATATTTGGCAAACATTTTCTTCTGAAAAATATATAGTCTTAATAATTTTATATAAATTATATTAGTTTTGGTGCAAAATGGTACCTTTTGGAAGAAGTTTAGTCAAATATAAGATTCCAAAATTTTCAGTACGTACAATACAAAAGATACATTTTAATATACTGTTTATTACAACAATGAATTTCAAATTCCTCTAACTTAAGCCTCTGGGCTTCAGATTTCTTTGACTTTCCAGGTTTTAAATATCAGTAGAGAACCTGCACCTATACGGACACAGGGTAAAACCTCTTTAAAAATGGCCACAATTGTCCGAAACCGGCGATCGTTTTCAAGGGAGAATCCGAAATAAGGAAGGGTTCAAGTATTAGGTAGTATTAGCACCTTTGAGGGTGGGGGCTGGCTGTTGTGCTTTTTTTTTACCTGTGTGTTAGCCAATGCTAATTTTTGCTTTCCAGGGGGGGAGGGGGGGTACAAACTGGTCAAAATATTGCTTACGTAAAATTTGAACGCTCCCTAACGAACAAAACGTTCACATTAATAAACTGAATTTTTTAGACATGTTTACTTTTGAAAGTTTACTTTTGTTCAGCGCCGTTTTGGCGCATTCGGGGCTCTTCACCACGAAGATCTTTTGGGCCCCTTTTTTCCACCAACTTTTGAACTAAGAAAAATATGACGTAATAAACGAACTCGTTTAATTTGGGGCCCTGTTTAGGTCGGGACCCTTTGAACCCATCTGTTAAGAAGGCACTGCTTCTATTTATTTATTACATTTTTTTTCTATCTGTGTTTGGCTGACGCGTCCTTTTCCATTAGAAGTATTGTAGTTACAAAACAAAATCGACTAAAAACAAAAGAAACGAAAGAAAAGGGTTCATAAGTTCGGCAGCGATGCAGAACGAATGGAGCCTGTTTATCGCTTTTGCTTTCACTAATGTTTCTCCTCACTAATGGCTGTTTGGCCACTAAGACATAACTTATGAAGCCCTTTAGAATTCTCATCCCTTAAGAAAGCAGCATTTTTCAAGTGCTGTCTTTTTGACAACGGACCCTAATCTCTCCATATATACTCATATATAAATGTATTTAAAATAAAAATGCGTAAAATTATAATTTAAAATTGAAATATGTAAAATATATAAATGTATTTAAAATTGAAATATGTAAAATTCATGTAAAATATATGTATTTAAAATTAAAATATGCATTTAAAATTAAAATGTATAAAATATATAAATGTATTTAAAATTATGTAAAATATATAAATGTATTTAAACAAAATATATAAAATGTAATGTATTTAAAATTAAAATATGTAAAATATATAAATGTATTTAAAATTAAAATATGTAAAATATATAAATGTATTTAAAATTAAAATATGTAAAATATATAAATGTATTTAAAATTAAAATGTGTAAAATATATAAAGTTTTATAAATAAATATATCAACTGATATATAAATAAAGGGATTGTAAAAAGTGCCTTAACTTACAGGAGGTCCACACGTTGAACATTAATGTGGAATTGTAACGTTGGACTACGGCCACAAGCAGGGCCCAATTAAGACAACTAGGGCCATAGGCCTCAGATGTGGGCCCCTGTATGCGCGGTGACCGATTTACTAGGGGGTCTGAAAGTATATAAGAAATATATATTTACATATTAAGAGATACTTTGCTAACATATTCCAGTTTACCCATTCATACTAGCGATCCACACTACATAGGCATTTGTCTTACCTTAAGTGCAGCAAAATGATCAATAACAAACAGTTATTTTGACACTAGCGTAAGGTTTAAAAACACGACGTTTCGAGAGCCAACTGCTCCCTTTGTCAAGTGAAGGCAGAATGTAATCAATTACATCCCCAAAATCACGTTGATTAATCAAATCACTTTCAACTGGTAGAATGGATAAGCCTACTCGGTTTCCTCCAGAAAGTGAAGATCGAATTCTCTGTTTGTTGTATGTTTGAAAACCGGAGAAGAAAGCTCACTTGGAAGCAATTTGAAACTGAAATAGACAATAAAATTCTTGATCTAACTTCAAGATTTAGAAATGTGTGGGCAATGCGAAGGGATTTTATATTCTGAGGACTTTTAGAAATGTAGCCCGAGACGTTAAGCAAGAGCTCACTGAATTGCAAAAATTCATGCTATATCTCCTCAAATTTGGAGTGAACTCTTCAAAATAACTCCCTACAAATAAGCAAGATTTTGGCTAAAAAATTTTTTGATACTAATCGGAAGTGAATAACCAAAAGTCAACTTCCAAAATTCAAATTAAAAAAAAAGGGGGGGCCCCGCGGCCTAGTGGGTGTTCAGGCCCCAACAGTAAGGCCAGTAATCTAGTGTTCTGCCCTGTCTCCAATTAGAACTTAAAACAGCTTTATATTTAAATTATACATGAAAGTATAAAACAAAATGCGAAACTAATCGCCAAATCGCTTTGACTAACGAGTTTGTAGCCAATATAATCGTTTGACTAACAAGTATGAAGCCAATACAATCGTTTGACTAACGAGTTTTAAGCAATATAATCGCTTGACTAACGAGTTTGTAGCCAATATAATCGTTTGACTAACAAGTATGCAGCCAATATAATCGTTTGACTAACGAGTTTGTAGCCAATATAATCGTTTGAGTAACAAGTATGCAGCTAATATAATTGTTTGACTAACGAGTTTATAGCCAATATTTCCGAGACACTTATCATACACTTGGAAAGGTTTTGTAAACGAGTTTTAAGGCGCAAGGTCAACAAAGGTGATGTTGCGCCAGGACATGTATAGTTTCCAGAAGACTCCGAACCTCTTAATGTCTAGGGAACCAACCTTGGGACTACGGTGTGCAGGTAGTCCGTAATCTTTTTTTCCAACAACTGTGATTCAAAAACGGGTTAAAGGCCCGTTGGACAAACACCCTACCACCAGGACTAAAAACAGTTTTGCTAATAGACAAAGAAAATGTCTATTTAGATGCCCAACTCTGACAATGTAATATCACACTGAAATACAGTAAAAACCTGCCTTAACGACCACCTCCCTTAATAATAATTCTTTCTGGAAACGGATTTTCTCCCTCCACCCCATAGACCCAATGCTAAATTTACCTCTATTCAGAGATCACCTCCCTTTTTTCACGGAACCGACGGTGGTCGCCTTAGGGAGGTTTTACTGCATCGCAAATGTACGCTGTAATACTGGAATTAAGCGAAAATGCAGCTCATTATCACAATATTTTAAAATACGTTTCATTCAAAAATAAAGAACATGGTAATAACAGCCATGCAATCCCGGGGTCAAACTCGTGGCCCCTATACAGTGAGGTAAAGGTTGTATTTTTATGGCGCAGGGACAGCATGGGTCATTCTGCGCCAAATGAAGTGAGACTGTACATGCGGTTTTCCTCATATTTGGGGAATGGTTCATTTGGGATCCCGGGATCGAACTTGGGATCCCTATAGAACAAGAGTTTTCGAACTATACGCCGCTGACCAACATTTCACATGACGTGTTGTATGACGATACAGCGAAATCCCTCTTAACGGACACCCGCTTTAACGGTCTGATAAAAAAATTTCCTCCAGAAACTAATTTATAATAATGTAATTTAAACCCCTGCTTAGCGGTCACTCTCAGATACGGAAGCGGATACTGTCTTTACGATTCATTCCATTAGACTATAACCCCCGTACGGATAAAATACGCTTGAACTTTAGCCTTCACGGCATTTCTCACAACAAAGAACTAAGGATAAATAGAAGAGCTAAGGAGAATTTTTCCCCCCATTGTTTTTTTCTGGTCTCGAGCGGGTTATATCCTTAAAAGTATTTTCTCGGGACCAGCCGTATGTATGCATGTAATATTGTATTTAATATCTAGTAGATAAATATAGTAAATGTAATTTTATATACATATTTTATGGGAAATAAAATAAATATTATCGTTAGTGAAAAGTTAAAATACATCAACGAAAAGTTAGAATACAATATCTAATAGAAAGCAAGAATTCAAAAAAGTGATATACAAGATTTTATAGAAAGCTCCAGCGCATTGAACGGAAGTTTAGAACATATGGTAAGACCCATAAGGTGGTGGGGCCTCGAGCCCCTCCTAGCCGTTCAAAAATTTTATTTGCCTAATTCCGATATGCATTTACTTTAAAAAAATTTAGTCACATTTTAAAATAAGGTACTTTTTAGCTCATTACTAATTGTCAAGCAGTATCAATTATTTTTGTAGCCTTTTGGTATCTTGTACATTCACTAAAATTCTCGACAGCTTTGAGAAGGAGTCAGTAATTTTCTCAGCCCCCACCCACCCCAAGTACTCATATAGGCCCCTGGTGGTTCCAGCTTATAATGAGCCCGCATTTAATGAGGAAAACGTCTTTTATTTGGCATAATGATTTATGTGCAAAACAATTTAACCGCTTTTAGCGAATAAGGCATTTGCGCTCACAGGATTTAGAAAGCATAATAGCAAGGTATTTTAAATAAAATGTAGAAAATTTAAAAAATAAATAAACAACCAACCAACCACAACAAACAAATAAATGCTGGAAAGCAAAAGAAAAATCATTGAGTCATCTTTTTAACTGAGGTGAACATGAGGAAATAGACTTTTCAGCATTTTTGAAATCGAAAAAGTTTTGAGGGCTCTCATCTTTTTCAGAATACATAGTAAGTTCACAAAGACCGCTTATTTGAAGCAGTAAATTACACTGACAACTATTCATTTAATACATTTAATTCATTCATTTAATACGATTTCATTTAATACGGATCATTAAATCGATTCATTTAATGCGATAAGTATGATTTAGGACAAAAAGCAAATGGATAACAATACTGCACACAGGGCCTGATCACCCCACAGGCGTCCAAAGTCCTGTCTTTGGGGCCCCGCAATTTTAGGGGTCCCCAAAAAAAGCCAAAACGTTAATTCATATTTATATACTACAATTTTTTTACTTTTACCAAATATTTCCCTAAAAAATAAAAAATCGCATGGCAGTAGCATTGTACATTTGTTATTATAGTGTTACCTCTCAATAGCGGATACCCACGGAACAAGATATTTTGTCCCTCAAACAGAGGTGTCCATTCTTCGGAGGTACATGTGTTGATATATACATATACTACAGACTAGAATAATCGTCCCTTACTTGCATCCCTTTCAAGAGGTAACACTGTATTTACCTATCCAACTTATGATGGGACCAATTTTGCAATATCCCTTCGAAACGGACTCTACTCCCTACTGAGGGCATTTCCAAATTTTCGTAAAGACAAGGACCCCAAATATATGTCTGGCCCAGGGCACCTGACTGCATAACAAAACAAATAACTCCAGGTCTTTTTTTGGGCATATTCAAATAAAATTTCTTTTAGAAATAATGACTAATGCAAGTCCCGTTTTACATTTTGCTAACTGCACTGCAATTCAAGTAGTAATTTAATACGTTGTTCATTGAATTTAAAGCAAGTTCAGCGTATGCACGTTATCTACTACACAAACATTTTCAAAGTACTTTAAGTTCCAAAAAGGATTTAGCGAACCATCTGATCTAGCGAGCATTTTCATTATTTCCAAGTTCCTCGTTATATAAGGGTCCAACCATATTTGGAAGGAAATTACAATAAATTAAACAGAAAGTTGTGATGCGTTAAAGAGAAAATTCGAACGCTTCAAATAAGCAGAACACATTTAATTTACTAGAATATATATTTAACAGAAATATAGTTTATATACTAATAGAAGCTTAGAATAATTTTAATAAAAAGTTAAATTACGTTTAATAGAAAATTAGACTATATTTAACAGGAGAGAATTATTTTTGAATCATTTTTTATGTAAAATTTAAAAAAAAAATAATTCGTTTAGATGTAAGTATAGTTATATAATAAAAAAAATATATATATTAAATGTGGGTAAAGCCATGGTATTTTGGGACATGAGTGATAAATTTTAAAATTAAAAAAACAAAAAAACATTACGTTTTATATATCATATTAAAGCTAATAAACTATAGCGTTATAACCTTACATGTTTTTATAAGATAATGTATGTTATTTAATTAGTACCGAATTTGAAAAAAACACTGAAAACCCGTCACAGAAAGATATTATTTCGTATCTTTTTCTGTCCTTCCGTAGCGACATTTTTCAGTGTAAATTTTTTTAACACTGCAGGAAAATTTTCATACCATTTCAGTTAAAAGTAGTATTAGGCCCTTTTCTTAAAATGACTTACGAAAAACATTTCAGTTTAATATTTTGAAATTGTAGAAAACATTAATCATAAATGCCATCCCTCCATTACGTTTTGAATACCATGGCTTCACTTGTGTATTTCTTGTCGCATTTTCTAACATTTTCACATCTTTCTATCTCATTTCTTAATTTTATTTCTCAAATTTCTCACCATGTCCTTTGTTATCTCTCCGTATCCCTTTCATCTCTCTCTCTATACAACATGTCTTACTTCAGCCTCTTATGTCTGTATATCATTATTTTAGTCTTTATTTTATGCTTCTCTATTCTCTCTCAACCTCCTCCCACTTCTATTTTACTTTTAATACTAGCCTTTCTTCCTTTCGTAATTTTTAAACCCGTTTCTCTCTTTCTCTTTTCACTTCTCCATCTTCTCTCTTTTTTTAAAAAAAATCTACTCCTGCCTCTCTACCTTCGTGTACATACAGTAGAATCCGATTATAAGGAATTCGCTGCTACAATAAATAAATGATATCAGACAGTTTCATCTTATCAAAGTTTTAACTGTAACATCGCTGCTTCAGTTTTGTCATCTTGGCTTCGACTATATTATCGCGAAAGTTGGAACTTCATTTTTTATTCCATTTAAAAAATAGGTATGACTAAACAGTAATACCATATATAAGATATATTATTATATATAAGGTATATATAGTTATTGACTATGTACAGTGCAACCCCGTTAACGCGGATCTTCATTGGGGGCCCCCGATTTTTATCCGTACAAACGCGTCCGCATTGTATAAGCGAGGCGCAAATTTCAGTAGCTGCAGCTTTAGCCAGTCAGCAATAACTTACATAGTAATGAAGTACACAACGTAAACGAGAAAATTGCTAAAACAAAATAGTGTATTATGGCACTAGCGTACGCAGGGGGCATTGAAGAGGTTGTAACCCCCATTGCAATGAAACTTTGTATATTTAACATAGGAATATATGGAGTTGTAGCTCAGTAACTCCTCATGATAAGCTATAATGAGGAGCTCAGTAACTCCTCATTGGGCCTATAAGCCTCCCCCCCCTTTTGAATTTTCTGTGTACGCCTATATATTATGGACAAATAGTCTGGAAGAATTTATAACGAGATAATAATAAAAACAAAATATTTAGGGGCGGTTTAAATATCATATAAGCACATTTCTGGCCATTTTATACTGCCCACCCCATGGAAGAAAAAATAATCAAATGTCTGCCCTCTCCCCCTTCATGCTTAGGTAAGATTTCGGTTCTCTCATTTTTTAGTTGAATCCTATAAAATAAGAATGCAACGTGTGATGCAAATTATAATACTTATTTACGTTTTTATTGTAACATTGAGCACTTATTTGTAAGTTTGTTATAATATTAAACGCTTATTTATAAATAGTGTATTCACAAATAAAAAATATTGCATTTAAAAAAGTTGTAATTATGCTGTTAGTAGCTGTTCTGGTGGCATTATAAAGCATTTTGTTACATTTTTATTGTTAATATTTCTTACGTTGTAAGCAAATAATATGTAATAAATAAGAAGTGGATTTGACAAAATGCATGTAATAATCAAAGTATATTTTATTTACTTTAATTGATTTACTAAAAATAATACATTCATTATATACGTAGATAATTTTAAAATGTCAGGGTGGGGGAGAAGAGAGCCTAGGGGTTCTCCGAGCTAAAACGAGTTCAGAACTATTGGTTAAATAATTAATATTTAACTGCGATTATGTGTATTTTGTATTTTATATCTTTGACTCGCAGCATGTCATAAATCCAGGAATTTCAGTTCCGTTAGGGTAATTGTCAGTTCGTGACTATGTGCTAGTGTCATTATTTTCAGTGTGTTACGTAAGCATGGTTCAAATTCCCTCCTCCGCGTTGTCAGCAAAAATAAGCAATTATTATTATCTTTTTAAATGTCAATGATGTATAACGAACATCGTTTCCTGAAAAATATGGACTTGGTAATTTTACACAAATTATTTTTTATTTCTTCAGCGCAAAAAAGTAATTTTTGGAGAAAGTTTAGTCAAAAGTAAGTTTTTAAAAATGCTCATTATGCAATGCAATACGAAAGGATAGTTCCCGAAAATATTTTAATAGGCTATTTCATCACAACACTGAATTTTAAGTTTTTTTGACTTAGGCCCTTCAAATTTCTATGACTTTTCCATGTGGTCAGACACCAGCTTTAGTGCAAAAAGGGCAGATCCAGGGGGAGGGAGGGATGGACCCACCCTAGAATAACAAGTTTACCCCCCCCTTTTTTTTCCATGAATTTTCAAGCTTTGCGCCCCTCCTCCGAAAATATTTTTTGGATTTGCCCGATTCCTTTTGCACACGCACAGACGCTATATAAACTAAACTTACCGCGTTCTTGATATGCAGTGTAAGCTTAGGGTTAGCTAAATAACTACGTTCCCCTTTGAATGGGGGCGTGAATTCCCGGCGAACGAAGCTTACTTGAAACGGCTATCTCTGTCGGCGAAGACAGGTGATCTAAAGGGAAATACTATAATGCGAAGTTCTACCTCATTTACTGACATAACTTAACTATCTTAACAAATGTCACGGGACTGCAAATAAGTACTAGGAGGTAGGTAACACACACAAAATATTTATTAATAGCTAAACATAACATGAGACTAGTAGAAAGCATGAAAAATGATAATTGTGATAACTTCGTCTGAGGCTTAACTATGACTCTGAAGTGAGCTTAACATCGGTTTCCTCTCTAGATTGCTGACCTTTCGACACTTTTCTTTATTCTAACAATTTGACTACGGACGTAGCCTATCTTTGGTATTACATACATATCATAAAACAATCAATTATGACTGATTTATTGAAGTTCATTTTAGTTTTGGAACACATATTGCAATCCATAATAATCATTACGAAATACATTATCAACAGCAATAATATCCAATAATTAAACTGTCATGGGACTATCATTAATTAGATTACGTATCTAACTCTATATGTCTCTTATCTTTATGTCTATGTCTATTATATATTATGTCTATGATATATAGATTATGTCTATGTATCGGACTCTTAGGAAAAGATTGCCGGAATTCGAGAGACGTGATCAAAAAATATTATTCTATTACCCGTCTCTGGCGTTGCATTCGCCTCGACGTCTGTGAAATTTGCTATGGCTATACAAAAAGCACATCAGTTTGATCGACATCACTGGCGGAGAATGTACGTAGTCCAAGGGGGTGGTTATTGTGTTTGTTTGTTTGGATTTTTTATGGCGCAAGAGCATCTGGGCTATACTGCGCCAAACATGGTAAAATCAAAGATTTTTGTGAGGTGGTTATTCGGTTAGCTTAAAAAAAAAAATACTTTATCAACATTCATTCATTCTTTAATAATGGCTAGCTGTACCAGGACTACATCTCTTGACTTATTCTATCTCGTACTGATCTGATACCGATTAAATTTTTTAAAACTTTCAAAGTAAAAATGGTTAATAATTAACTATTAGGAGTGCTTATATAGAACAATATTCTTAATTAAAATTTATGATTTTAAATTAGATGATTTAGTTATAGAGGAATTTTTTTTTACTTTCAGGCATAGGGTTTTGTGTTATTGTAAATCGTTGCAACATTACAACGAAATATGTCTATACTAGTCTTCATGCAGGGATGATTGTAAGTCCAAACCAGATTCCCTGAACATACCAAAAAATTCCCTGAAAAGTTATGTAATATTTTTGGTAAAGATACTGATTTCCAAAGGAATATAAAAAATTATAGGAAACAAAACGGAATTTTTTTAATTTTTAACCTAGGATAATGCTTCTCTTTTATATTATATATGGTGCAAAATAACAAATGCATATATAAGATGAATAGTGCAAGTAAAAAAAAAAAAGTGTGGAAAAAAATGTAATTTATATTAATCTTTTCTCTTACCTTAATTCTATTCAACCTTTTTTTTTATCTAACTCCCCCCCCCCTTTTTTTT
>QLNU02015003.1:2832871-2868009 GCA_006491805.2 Dysdera silvatica
AGATTTGCAAATTTAAAATTTTATACAATAAATATTTCAAAATTAGCTTGACTTATCTCAGCAGCAATGGGTAAAGGCAATTATGTCTGACAAAACCCATGTCAACCATGGTGAATGTTCTAATTATATTTAAAATATATACTTCTAAACAATAAGAAGAAAATAATAATAAATAGTAAAGAGGGTGGATGTTAATTTAACAGGTGATCAGTGAGATATCTTTTAAATAAAGAAAGTGAATTTAAAGACTGTAGAGTAGAAAGAAGAGAGTTCCATACTCTATGGCTAAAGCAGCCAATTCTTACCATTCCAAAATTGGTTCAAGAAAAGTTTGATGTCAAGTTAATTAAGTTTCTTTCTTGTTGCCAGTGATTAGACAATTGAAGAGCAATTATATTTGAATGGCGCAAGGATTTTATTACGTTAAACATGAATATTAAGGTTTTAAAAGTAAGAAATTTATCAATTAAGGAAATACGAAAGTGTCTAATAATATCTGAGCTATGACTAAAATGAGAACGTTTAAGAATAAGACCTAAATATGTCTTTTGTAATGAGATTAGACGTTAAAGATTAGATTTGAAAGTATGACCCCAAATCAAAAGTTTGGGAAAATCAAGGAACGATAAAGATTTAAAAGGATTGGAATAGGCAAATAGAAACCAACCTTTCTAACTATTCCAATATTTCTGCTTAGTTTTGCCCACACTGTGTGAACATTGTTATCCCACTTTAAATTGTACTGGAGAGTTCTACCGAAGGTTATACCCATTTAATATGAAAGGGGCCCCGAAATTGATCGAATCTGGGGCCCCGAATGCCTTATAACAATCCCACTGCCCTTCAGATAGCTTTCAGTATTAAAGATGCAAAAGGGATTGGAGTATATGCACAAAGCAAACTTTCCCATTAAGAACTTTCAAAAGGACTCATTAGAAACGTCTCTAAAGAAAAGACGTTATTCAGAACGCCCGTAATTCGATGAAACATTTGCCAACACCGCAAAATATCGTCGTTAAACGGAAAAAAAACGCTAATTAGAAAATCTCTATTGCTAGACATTACTGCATTTGTTAAAACGTTTTAATTAAACAGCTACTTGATTTTAAAATGCATGAATGTAAAGTGCTACTTAATACTATACAATAATTTTTGCCACCCACGTATTAATTACAGCTCAAACTAGAGCTTATTAGTTTTGGAGAAAAAGAGACGCTTTCCCCATCCTGGATTCGAACCAGGGTCCCTCCGTGCTACTTAATACTTTAATAAATGCATGAATAAAAGTTTTATAGCCTTCCGCCCCATCGTTTTCCAGACAAAATGTATACCTGCCCCATTCTACAAGATACCATGAATTATTTCACGTGATAACTTTATTAATTTACTTAGTGAATATTTATTTTTATTGATTTATTTATTATTTATTGAATATTTATTTTTATTGATTTATTCATTATTTATTGAATATTTAGTTTCATTGATTTATTCATTATTTATTGAATATATATTTTGATTGATTTATTTATTGATTATTTTTATTAAGTTATTTTTATTAATTTATTTATTATTTAATTTTATTGATTCGTTTATTATTTAATTTTATTGATTTATTGATTATTTATTTTACTGATTTCTTTATTATTTTTTAGCATCTAAAATCGATATTAAGCCTCTAGAAAATGGCTTTGGATTGAAAAGAGAGAGAGAGAGAGAGAGAGAGAGAGAGAACTCTTATAGTATATGGTAGAGCAAGCACTTTTTTCTATAAAATCGAACCTCTTTAATACGGACACTCGCGATGACACAGAGTTTGTTCGTGTTAAAAGTAGTTCACGTTAACTAAAAAGGGCAACTTCAGTGGCAGCAACGCTTTCACCTAACGTGCTGTTAACCCAGGGTCGATTCCCAATGGTGCCGAAGAAAAAAGAACGTTTATCGACCAATTACTGTATGTGACCTGCTACTGTGTGACCAGGGGCGGATACAGACTTTCATTTTGAGGGGTTCAAGGACAGAATTTGCCATGGTCTTGGAATAACACCCTTCATTTTTCATAAAAGTTGGAATTTTTTACAGTGAAAAAATATATTTTCGGGGTGAGTCATGACCCCTGTGACCTCCCGCTGAGTCCGTCCTTGCTATGACCAACTACTGCATCGATCATGTCTGCGTATACTCCGGAGGCAAATTCTCGAGACTTCCTGAGTTTTAGATTCCCAGGAAAACTGTAGGTCCTGGAGCAGCAACTACCTTTGTTGTCCTTGCACCGCAAAGCATAAATAAATCTTCTCTATCTAATAATGTAATATATATTCAGTGGCGGATTCACGTGGGGTGGTCAGGAAATTTCCCCTCCCAAATCCATAAACTTGCGATGAAAATCGTTTGTGATAAGGAGCAGGCCCTTTCAGAAAAAATGCGAGGCCGGGGGCGGCTCATATTTTAGGGGCACTTCAAAATTAACATACATGCACGTTTAACGTATATTTTTACCAAGTTGAGGCCCTAATATTGCGAGGTCCAGGCCAGCAGCCCTTCCTGCTCCTCCTCTTTCCGATAGGCCCTGATAACGAACGCCGATTATAACGAAAAACCGCATATAAAGACGGAATTTTTACAAAAAGTTTGATTTCCCATTTTATTTATTTTTTAAATTGCTCGTTAAATCCGGGGTCCAAAAAAGGCTTGTTCACTAAAAGCAGTTAAACTGTCTTGCGCTTAATCAAATTATACCAAACAAAATCCATATTTTCCTCGCTATATCCCAAAACTCACTAAATGCGGGCTCGTTATATAAGTGGGTCCAACTATATTTTACATTCCCCCCCGCCAAATTTCTTTCTGGGTCGGCCTCTGCGTTATATTTTCTTATATATTCTATTGTTTTTGTTACAAAATGTATATGCTATAATAAAATGATAATACTTATAAAATATAATAAAAAATAGTAATACTTATAAAATATAATAAAATGCAATAATACTTATAAAATATAATAAAATGCAGTAATACTTATAAAATATAATAAAATACAATAATTACACTTATCCACATTTCATTCATTATATCCAGAAACTCGCTAAATGCGGCTCGTAATAAGTGGGTCCTGTTGTATTTACATCCCCGCCCCCGCAAAAAAAACAAACCCACAAAAACACCTCTGGATTCGCCTCTGATATATATATTTGGGTAGAAATAAATCTTATCACTCTAATCAAATAAATCTTACAATCTAATCAAATAAATCTTATAATTTAATCAAATAAATCTTATCCGCATAAGATCATATAACCAAGCCATTCAAATTTAACGAGGATTCGTTGGTTCCTGTGTAAATCAATCACATAAACGAATTTCGACTGCACAATGAAGATGATGATGATGTGATGATAAAAATCGAAAATGAGAGAGATATTGAAATTAAAACCTCATATATTTTTTAAATCATTTTCAAGTCTGCCTATTGCAACAAGAAAGTGTCAACTTTGACGTAATTTATTGAGCATGCGCAGTGGAGCATATCATGGTGCCAAAACAGATGTAAAGATGAACACGCCTTGGGCATGTCATGCATGGACGACTTCAGATTTTCTCTCCGATCTTAAGATTCAAGTATTTGGTCGAGTCATCTTTGCCAAAAGTCATCTACACTTACGTCAAGTGCCTTAAAAGAAAAATCACGTGATTTAATGTTGAAGACAAAAATGTGATTTTGATATTCAGTGGGGAGGACCTCGTCCCTTTTTACCAAGCCGCCCTCCCGCACATACCTTTTAAAGAAATTTTCTCGACAAATGTGAAACTCAGAAAACATATTTTTTTTCTCACTGAGAACGTGATTTAATAACTGAGATAATTAATTATGTCCAGTATTTAATAACTGATTATTACAGTACTTAATAACTGATATAATTAATTACTGGAGAAATTAATTATTCTCACGTATTTTACTGGGATTTTCATGTATAGCAACCGGTTGCCCTTCGAAGATATTGCTGTTCAACCAGGACCGTAGCTAGACGTTTGTTAAAGGAGGAGCTCTGAAAGTTACAGGAGGGGCTCAGAAAGCTACAGGGGGGGGCTCTGAAAGCTACAGGGGCTTAAAGTTCTTTAATATTTTAATGTATTTTATTAATATATTCAATAACATAAATATCTAAGTAGGCTATTATATTTAACATCAATGAATAAATTTCTTAACTTAAATTTTGCATTAAAAACTTACAGAGGTAAACTAAAATTTATAATTTCCCTTATCCCTATTGTAAAGTAGATGAAAACTCAGACCTCTGTAAAAAACATGCTGTGCATAAAACCTACCGTAGAAATTTATTTTGAATAAGTATTTTTAATGCCAAAGACCAACTTCCATTGTCATGTACATAGGCATAGGCAGAAAGTTCATATACAGAGCTACAACTCATATATTTTTATGTTAAATATGCAAAATTTCATTGCGATGTGGATGGTTTACAGCCCCCCAAAACATCCTCTTGGCTACATATTTATATTTACATTGTTTACATTGTTTACATGTTTACATTGTGTATATGTTCATGCACAATTTCATATAGAACACAATATTTGAAATAAAATTCTACAATAATTTATTTTGTAAAAAAAAAAAAATCCAGGGAGCTGTTTATGTTTCCAAAGCGGGGCTCAGCCCCTGTAGCCCCAGCCTGCCTACGGCTCTGGGTTCAATTTATACGGTACACAGAACTGAATTAATTTAATATAAATATAGAGAAATTCGCACATATTTTACTGGATTTTTATGTATAGCAACCGGATGACCTTCCGAAATATCGCGGTTCAATTCATAATATAAACAAAATTGGACACAGTGTAGAGTTATAGGGTCCGCGGGGTCCAAACCCCAATTTGAGAACTCTACATTGATGCAAGTGAGTAATCCAATTTAACTGGAGAAATTAAACCATTTGCGTATATTTTACTGAAATTTTCATGGATAGCAACCAGATCACCTTCCAGAATACTTGCGTTCAATTCGTGAAATACACAGAAGTGGAATAATTTAATGAAAATGGAGAAATTAAGTATTCACGTATATTTTACCGGAATTTTCACGTATGGAAACCGCATATTTTTCCAGGATATTGAAATTTAACACTCGGGATATAAGAAGTCACCTAAATTAATTGAATTTGATGGGGGGGATGGAGGTCAATCTGTGCAAGCTATTTAAATGAAAATGACAAATAATGTTATTACATGATTTAGCTAACCTACATGTCAGTAACTTTCAAACACCCATCCGTAACTTTGTGACCAGCTATCTATAAAATAAATTGCATGTTATTTAGCACCTCCGTAAAATCCGATTGAGGGTTAGTGGATTCAGGGGCGGACACAGACTTCATTTTTGGGGTCAAGGGTAGAATTTGCCATGGTTTTGGAATAACCCCTTTCATGTATCCTGAAAATTGGAATTTTTTACAGTGAAAAAATATATTTTTGGGGTCATGACCCCTATGACCTATCTCGGGGGTTACCCCACATATTGATGATGCGAGATACTGGAGCAATACCCAATTTATTTCTTCTCTATAATCTGGAAATTTGACAAATTTACAGTCTTTGTGCAATTTACATTTTTTTAAACAGCAGTTATAGTTATTTACATACAAAAGGTTAAACACTGGTAAAATAGCAATGAAAAAGATCACTCAAGCTTTCGGACGCATCAGCAGCAGTCCTTCATCATTACTCCTGATGAAGGACTGCTGCTGATGCGTCCGAAAGCTTGAGTGATCTTTTTCATTGCTATTTTACCAGTGTTTAACCTTTTGTTCATATTTCCTCCCTGGTAATTTGTATCTTATTTATATAGTTATACTGAGATACAGAAAAAGAGTGAGGGATCCACTGCAGCCCAGGGACGGTTCTAGGCTGGGTCCGGAGGCCATGACCTCCCAATTCTACTCGGATTTTATTATATTGCCTATGTGCACTGACGCCGCTGACTGCGCACGTGCACATTGTGCCCCCCAAATCTTTTTCCCATAGGGCCGCTGCTGCTGCAGCCCTAATTCAGGTTCTTACAAAGTCGCCCACAATAAAAAAAGGGAGAGTTCAAGTATTACGTAAGCAATATTTTGGCCATTTTATACCCCTCCCCCTGGTACAAAAATTAACATTGACCGACATAGGAAAATGAGCACAATAGCAAAGCCTCCTCCAAAGGGGCTTACAAGTACGTAATACTTGAATTCTCCTTAACCCGTGAAGAAGGGAACATTATACATAATATGCATCCCTCATATGTGCAGACGTTATGTATATATAGCCATGAGCGCCCATATGGGGAGGGGCAGGAGGGTATTGAGCCAATGGCGGACACAGGCTTTCATTTTGGGGGGAGGTAAGGACAGAATTTGCCATGGTCTTGGAATAACACCCTTCATTTATCATGAAAGTTGGAATTTTTTACAGTGAAAAAATATATTTTGGGGGGTCATGGCCCCTGTGACCACCCCAATGTGCCCACCCTTGTATTTAACTACCCCTAGCTGTTGTTCAAAATTTTATTTGCCCGATTCTGCCATGCATTTACTTTCAAAAGTTTTACAGTCACGTTTTAAAATAAGGTACTTTTTAGCTCATTACTAATTATCAAGCAGTATAAATTATTTTTGCAGCATTTTAATATATTTTATTTTAGTAGAATTTTAGTATATTTTATTTTAGTAGTATTTTAGTATATTTTATTTTAGTATTCTTGTACATTCACTAAACTGTTTGGCATACTCGAAGGAGGTAATTTTTTTCAGCTCCCCTCCCCAACTAGAAGTGCTCATATGAGCGCCACTGTATATAGGAAACAGAAGCGCCTTAGGCGAAGGACCAAGGGGGGGCCCCCCAATCCAACCAGGGGACCTGAAATCGGCAAAGTTTGTTATACATATTTCTCATTGCAAGAATTTGGAAAATTTAAAGTTTGTGTAATTGATTATGCCCAGGGGCCCCTAACGTGTAGAGCACTGAAGACTACATCTGCATATGACACATATATTTTTATAATATATATGTGAAGAACACAGTCCATCGAAATCACCTCCAAACTGAATAAAGAAATAGTAGAAATTGGCGCGTATGAAAAATATCATTATCGCATGCTTCAGCATAGAAATATAAACTTAATATTGGGTTTCCTCAGTTGGGAAAGTCCAACAGCAAAACAATGGAACGCGATTTTCGTCCTTTTAAACAAAATTTTAGTGCAATAATTAACGATTTTTTTCCTCCAAACAAACATATATAAATTATAAATCATAAATCAAAAAATTATAAATCATAATGTAAAATTTTAAAAACTGGAACTTCAAAGTATTTCAACTAGGGCAGAATTCTGTTTTCAAGAAAGGGGGGAATGTGATAGACAAACTGGAATGATACTAATAGCAATAGCGTAGAAAAGGTGGAGGGGCTAAGCCGCCCCTTATATATTATTTTCTCTAAGGCCGAATCACACTATCTTCTTTACAGCCACCTGAGCACCTCTCCCCCACCCCCCATGAGTTTTGAATTGCTGCGCTACTGTATGCAGAGGCCGACTATCACTATTAGAGGAAGGGGGGCCCCGGCCCAAATTTGCATAGCTCCCAAAAGACATACGTATAAAGATTGGATATAAATCTGAAAAATGTACGCACCCGCTATTCCCATTTAAACATATCGGTAAGAATATGCCTTTTTATCCTACTTTCACGCCACCGTCGGATGTCAAACTGCGCTTGAATAACTGAAGTTGCGAAAGTTTTGGTAAAAGCAGCAAATAGCGTATGGCACTAGCGCACCAGTTTCGTGTTTTTGGAAACACTGCGGCCAATAACATTAGTGATCATTTGAAAAAAAAAAAGAAGTACAATGCTACGGTTTTATCAAGATGTAAACAGACAAAATTGGTTGCAGAAAGTGTGAAATAAAAATAAAAAATAGCACACCCTATAAACATACAATCTCAGAAATTTTAAAGCCATTTATGATGAAATATAGCCAAATTATAGCTTAATTAAGCAGTGAAATTGCAAGACCAGCAACAATGAAAAAGAGCTAAGTTTAGTTATTCTCAAAGCTGCAGCTGTAATTGCAGATACCAGCTATGATTTCGCTAGATTTGGTTCGGATCGCAAATCTGAAGAAGGAAGAAGAAATGATTTTTTTTTACATTAATTTACTATTTTATCACATTAAATACAATTGTCAAATAAAATGTTTTGGGGGGCCCCGAAGATTCTTGCCATGATCAGGCCCTGACTGTATGTAGCTACACAAAATTGGCAGAGATTTTACCTTGGATTGGTTGCCAAGCGAGAAAGCGATAACCAACAACATTTAACGTATCAGCTGGTACGGTATGTATGGCTAACGATTAGTTTATTTTAAATGAAATTTCAATTTCTAGTCAATCAGTTTCGTAGTGAACGACCGACGTCGATAATATTGGATCGCACGTCTGAATTTTCCGACAAGCAGACAGATTCGTGTCGTGGATAAGAGCGGCGAAACGAACCCTTCCGTGCAGCAGACAGCCTAATGCAATGTCAAACCCACTGGGAAAAAAACAAAGTCCGAAAAAGTGTGGACGCCATATTGGAAGCAAAGGGTTAACGACTCTAGACCGAAGTGAAGCGCTAAGCCGACTGTAGTTTCACTACAGCTACACGGTTCAAGGTCGCCTGACGTCACGTCCAGCTCCGCCTACAAGTAGCTCCTCCTCCTCCACCTCCAGTTCTAGCACATGCTAGACTCAGCAAGTGGGCGTGGCCGGTGGCTCTCAAGTTCAAGCTGGCAGTCGAAGCGCACGTTGGCGGTAATTAACGCGCTATATTTCATAGCGGAAAAATTCGCCAACGACTTTCTTTCGTAGGATCCGGTCGCTTCCCGCCAATTTCATGGAAGGTTGAAAATTATTCATTTCTATAAATTTTCAGCTTCTTTCTTCTTTTCTTTCTGTGTATAAATTTTACCTTTCCTTACTTTTCTGTTAACTTTGATAACATAATCACTGCGAGTCGCACAGAGGGTAAATTAGATGAAGAGATTGGCACACCAAGCTTGGTATTCTTTCGGAGAAGGGTTTTTTCATTACGCGACGAGTCAACGCTTCGGTCACGTGTTTGGCGCGATTTATAAGAGACGGCAATTTAATGTGCCAAGACCATCGCCAAAGGCTTTCTTTACGTCGAATTTCATTTAAATTTCCAATTTTTAAATTCCCTTTTTCTTTGTTTTTAAAACATTGTGGGGGAACTAAACTATTGATGTGTTTTTTCACTGGGTTTACTTCAGTGTCTTAGAATGAGGCGAGACAAACGGCGTCGAATAATATGGGTCGTCGTGACGTCATAAAACGTCACAAAACCACGCCCACTATTAATCCTGTACACTGTCGTCTGCTGTGGAAATGATGTGGAAAGTGACGTAGAAGCCCCAATTCTTCAAGAGTTCGCATATTAATGTGCTTAAAAGTTAAATTTCGTCTAAACCAGAGATTGTTTTCTTCCCCCTCCCCCCACCCACCCAAGCACTGAACGAAATTTGGTGCAAATAATCGGTGTAATTAATGGGTTTTTTAGCCCCACCCCACCCCACCTAGCGAAATGAAAATTACTAATAGCTGTTATTTGCAAGCATTGGGACAGGACTTTAGACTTCGTGTCTAGTTGGTTATGCCTATATGGAGTAGTCTATATATATATATATAGTGTCTATATGTCTCTGGTTATGTTTATGTATTTCTTTCTAACAGGAACTTGTTTTAAAATATTACTGAATGCTAATACTGTGATAACCATCACTCCCCCCCCCCTCTTCGCGTGCTTTTCAGGGGCGAACACAGACTACCATTTGGGGGTTAAGGACAGAATTTGTCATGGTCTTTGAATAACACCCTTCATTGATCATGAAACTGGAATTTTTCACAGTGAGAAAACTTATTTTGGGGTTCTCATCCAGAATTATGAAAAGCATAAATAAAAATAATTAATGCGAGCAAAAATTAAAAATGAAAGTAATATCAAAAATTTTCAATGTTATTGTATATGATAATGTTAAAAATGTAATTAATAACATCATCATCATCTTCTTCTTCTTCTTTAAAGACTTTTAGAAAGACGCAATATCATTGGTTTATGATAAGTCATTATAGGTATGATTTCGATATCATGATTATGATAGGTACGATTTCGATATCATGATTATGATAGGTATGATTTCGATATCATGATTATGATAGGTATGATTTCACGATATCGCGTTATGATATTTATGATTTCGATATCATGATTATGATAGGTATGATTTCGATATCGTGATTATGATAGGTGATTATGATAGGTATGATTCAGGTCCAGAAAAGGGACCCGAGATTAGGGGATGGTCTCTGTCATCAGAATGTGGTTAAATATGCGTACACACCATATAATAATAATAATAATACAACTACTACTAGGCTGCTGACAATAATAATAATAATAATAATAATTGCGCATATTACAATTATAATATGCATCAAAGTGAAAGTGCTGTGTGTCTATCTATTTAAAGGCGTAAATGGACATGGAAGGGTATAATTATGTATTTCAATAAGGCTTGTTGGGTAGATTAATTATCTTAGGGGATTATGAAATATAGGAAATGATAAAAGAAATACAAGAAATACAACTGGCATAGTTGCAGAAATTTAATAAAGCTTGAAATATACAAAGTACCGGGGAAGAAATGTACATACCAACCATAGGCGTACACAGAAAGTGCATAAGTGGTGTTATAGGCTCAATTGTGGGGTTATAGAGCTACAACTCACATATTCCTATGTTAAATATACAAAATTTCATTGCAATGGGGGGTTACAACCCTCATCAACAACCCTCTGCGTACGCCAGTGATACCAACGTTGAACACTGGTGAACAGCAAACAGATCACCAAAGCTGTAAACGTTTTCGACAACTTGCCGCCATCTTCTAACAGAAGGAGTCGTAACGTGAAGAAGACGGCGACAAGCCGTTGAAAAACTAGGGGTGGACTTGGCCGCCGGCTAGCCGGCCCCCCGGGCGGATGCGCCCTCATGGACGATAGGAAACGCGCCTCCGGGTAGGCAGGGACTCGCGCCCTCCAATAAGCTAAAGTATGCGCCCTTTTAGATTACCCAGTCCGCCCCTGGTTGATACACATTAAAAGATTTATTAAATTTTTGTAATCATGTCAATGCGTTTCCTGGTATCGTTTTGTCGTATCGTAACGATATTTCATAGATTCGCGGTCCAGTCTCAAATTCATCATCCATTAGAATTGAAAATGTCAGTTTTAATTGAATGGGACACTGTTTAAATCAGCATATCGTTACTCAACATAGACCCAACACAACTTAAACCTTTGACTCTCTACGGGACATATATGTCCCACTAAGATTTTTAAAATTCCTAGTGAGAAAAAAAATGTATGGAATGTGTATATATATATATATTCCTACTGGGGGAAAATTAAAAAAAAATTTAGAATTTAAAATTCGTAGTCAAAGGGTTAAGGAAACTAAGCGCAGGATCATTTAATTCACTGACTTAATAAATTAATAATCTGAGAATATAAACAAAAAGCATAATCGAAAATAGGCAGAAGGGCAGAAATATTCCATTGGCGAGAAAGAAGAAAAACACTTCGCGGGTCCACTTTATTTATTTGCTTATTTTGTTTTATTTTATTTTTTATTTTTTTTCAACCATAACACGTTACCAAACGCGTTGAACCAAAAATGGAGTTGACAGTCACGACTGAGTAATACCAGGTCTTCGTACTCCCCAAATTCGTGTCCCCCACGCCACCACCATCCGCCATTTTTGTTTTTTCTGCTTTTCTGGGAGAAATAGCGAAAAAAATATCGCTATAAAAAGTTTTAAATTCGATTTTAACAAAATTTTGTTTTCTCTAGAGCACATTGCACGTCGTCAACTTGAAATTCAATTTACTTTCTTTTTGTTTTATTCAGATAGTATTTTAGTGACTTCGGGGGGACGGGGTCGCGGCAATAAAATACCACCATCTCGTAAATTCTGACTTTTTTTTGTTTCATTCTTTAATAGTCATTTAAAAGGTGCCTGTTTCGTATTCCCAATTTTATTTCATTTTTTACCCAAGGTTTATAGAAACAGCGTAGAGCTCGTTGTGAAATTGATTATAAGAGATACCGAGCATAGGCATGCACAGAAAGTTCGTAAGGTGGGGGTTATAGGCTCAGTAGGGGAGTTACAGAGCTGCAACTCACATGTTCGTATGTTAAACATACAACATTTCATTGCAATGGGGGATCACACTCTCCATTAACACCCCCTACGTATGTCAATGGACCAGCCAGTACTTATATCGAAATACCACGGAAACTGTATAATTATACTGCGCTAAAAAACGTTGTTTTTCTAAGTTTTTAATTTTAATATACTAGATTCTTTTACAGTGTGTGATCAAGCCACTGTCAGTGATTGTAAATTTTAAATCACTTTTCTTAGTGACTATAAAAATTAGTCACTTACAGTGACTATAAAAAATCAATTACTTCAAGTTGCTGCAGACTATAAGTAAACTTACTAGTGGAAAATTGGTCTACTCATGTGCATGACCAAGGGCGGCAATAGGGCGTCACGAGAGGGCGCGATCTCAACCCCAAATTCTTCAGCAAAAAAAATTTTTTTTTTTTATTGCGGTTTAAATTATTTTACTTTTTTGATAACAGATAACCGACGTGGAATTTAATGTTAGAATATTTTCTCTTGCTATTGTTCACTTAGGCGCAAATATCGTATTCATCTCTTACTGTGGATTCCCATATAAATCGTGCACTCCCAAACGAAATTAATCAAAAACCGCTGCATATCGGTTGAACAAATTTATTCTTAAATACGAAATGCTGCCTATGTATGTATGTCTATGTATGTATGCCTATGTATGTATGTATGTGTATAGGACATGTATGTATGTCTATGTATGTATGTGTATAGGACAGAAGAGAGGAAGGGGAGGGTGTGCAAATATAAAGTTCGTTATGTATTCGAAATCGAACAAAAGTTCAGGGTTCTTGAAATAAGATTTGTTAGCAGAAACTTTATATGTATTTCGGAAAAAAAAATCTTACATATATGTTTCTAAATCGAGATCAAATAAATACAATAGAACCTGTCTAAAGTGACCACCTTTGGGTCGGGACTGCATCGGTCACCATACAGAACAGACTTTGGTATAGTCATGACTGTGTCCATACTAATTCTCTCTTATAAAAAGTGGTCACTTTATTCAGGTGGTCGCTTTACAAGGTTTCACTGTAGTCGTTAATCGAAACAACATTATTAAATGGGATACTGTGTAAATATTACAAATCATTAGAGACCCTGATGTTGAAGACAATTTGCATTTTTAGGGCAGTTTAGGCAGTTTTTCCTTAATTCAGGCCGTTTTTTGCCAATTTTTCCATAAAAATTAAATTTTCGTTAGAATTACAAACAAGTTGTAATAAACGAAATTAGGATTTCTAGACGAAAAACAAACAAACCAACAGCTTTCATTATCAATGAAGTACTAAAAAAAGGGCCAACGAGAAGACTAGAGACAATATTGTTGCAAAATTAAACTATGTTTTAGAAAAAAAAACCCTCCGAGTTTCAGACTTTAAAAAATTCTGGTATCTTGACTGGAGAGGCAGAAAGTTTGTGAATTGACGAAGAATTTTCCAAAGAAAATGAATGCGTTTTCTTCAAATATGCTCCAATAACATATGTAAGTTTCATTCTGTGAGTCATTGTAATAACATATGTAAGTGTTGAGAAGAGCTTTTCAATGCATCAAAATTTGCTTTCTGAAAATAAAATAGACTTTTGAATATGTTAAAAAACGGATAATTATTCAGTGAAATTTTAATGTGCTTGCAAGTGATTAGATTCCACATCATTTTTGACAGGTATTTACTTCCTTTTTTCTTTTCTTTTGACATATCATGGAGAAAGAATGAAAATTCTAGTCTATAAATTGTCTAAAGTTGAAATTATTTAATTTATAACGTGGAAAAATATAATACAAATTTTTTTAAGGGTGATTTTTTAATTTTAAGGGCATTTTTTTTTTACTTTTTAGGTCATTTTTCCATCTTTTTAAGGGCAATTTTTCGACTTTTTCGGTCATTTTTAAAAGGGTATTTTTTAGGAATTTTTAGGTCATTTAAGATCCAGGCCCTACAGATCATTCATGAAAATGTCGCAAGAAATTTCTGAAAATTTTATATAAAAATCCTGAAAATTTCATACAAAAATTCTGAAAATTTCGTATAAAAATCCTTAAAATTTCATATTAAAATGTTGAAAATTCGATATTAAAATTCTGAAAGTTTTGTATAAAAATTCTGAAATTTTTTGTCTGAAAATTTTATATAAAAATTCTGAAAATTTCATATAAAAATTCCGAAAACCTCATAAAAATTCTAAAAGTTTCACATAAAAATTCATGAAAATTCCAATTAATTCGATTATTATTTTATTTTCCTCAACAAATCGCGTGTAAACGAACCTTATGTGTGTATATGTATGCCCATGTAGGCGTTCATTCCTTAAATCTTAAAAAGTATCATCATTCATTCATTATTGCACCCAATTTGAAAATTTCTTTTAAACAAATGGTTTTTTATTAATATGAGCAGCGTGAGGCTGAAAGCGTTTAAAAATATTGTTAAAAAAATATGAGAGAAAAAAGAAAATAGAAGAAAAGAAAGGAAGAACAAATCTGTTTTCAGACTCAATTGTAGTGGTTAATGACAGGTGGTTAACCAACCGAATCTAATATCGCGCCGAAACCAGAAATGGTTAAAAGCAGGTTAATGGAACTATGAAGAGATAGAGATCGAGTTGATTTTATCTCGTCTTTTTCAATCTGTCCATTTCTGTGGAAAAGGTGATTGATTAGGAGTTAATTGAGCTATGCCACAGCTTTCTTTTCATTCGAGTGTGGCAGAAAAGGGTATTTAAAAACAAATCCACATAAATCAATTTCACTTTTAAAGGCGTTAATTCAGCTAATGGTATTGCTGAACCGATTCTTAATAATAGATTATATGCAACCCCAGCAATGGCATAGGCAGAAAGTTGATAAGGGGGGTGGGGGGAGTTACAGAGCTACAACTCATATATTCCTATGTTAAATATACAAAATTTCATTGCGATGAGGGTTACAATCCCCAAACCCTCCTTGGATACGCCTCTGAACTCCAGAGATGGAAACTGACAGCTTTTAAAGGAATGACAGTAAATTCTATCAATAACAACCTTCTAATTAATGTCTATTTTGTCTAATAAAGGTAAGTCGCAGCCCCTGTAAATATAGTATAGGACATGTCTAAAGTGACTAGCTTTGGGACTGGATTGTTTGTTTGTTTGTTTGGATTTTTTATGGCGCAAGAGCATCTGGGCTATACTGCGCCAGGGACTGAATTGCACTGGTCACCATAGGAAGGTGGTGACTATGCATGAAAGACTTTGATATAGGCATAATTAAGTCCCGATCAAGTTCTTTCTTATAAAAAGTGGTCACTTTATTCGGGTGGTCAATTTACCAGGTTACACTGTAACTGCAATTAGAACTAATGTTGTTTGGTCAAGGTCAGACAACAGGTGGGGATTAATGGAGAATAATGGAGGGATATTTGTTCAAGATCATGCAAAGTAATTATCCATTAAAATTAATTATTAAAGAACAATTTCATTTAATTCTATCAGAGATGTCAACTGCGTGGGGTCCATATCCTTTCGAACCCCCTCAAAAATATTTAAGTGCTCCCCCCCCCCAAAAAAAAGGAACGATGAATATATATAAAGAAATGTGCTAAATATGTTAGGAAGTGAAAGACACATCATGTAAAACATATTGGACATATCATATAAATATATTGGACATATAAAAAATGTATTTGACATATCACATATAAAATATATTGGAGATATCACATAAATATATTGGGCATATCTTATAAAATGTATGGATATATCATGTAAAATATATTGGACATATCATATAAAATATGTTGGACATATCATGTAAAATATGTTGGACATATCATATAAATACATTGGGCATATCATATAAATATATTGGGCATATTTTATAAAATACATTGGATAGGTCATAGAAAATATATTGTACATATCATATACAATATATTGAACATATATAAATATATTGAGAAAAATATATTGGATATATCATGTAAAATATATTAGACATATCATATAAAATATATTGGACATCTCATAAAAAATATATTAATTTCCATCTCTGGTTCACTCTCTTGACTGTATGTACATAGTGGAGGGTCTCTTCCACTCAGCGCCCCTGAAATCTGTACACTTGTTCCTTTTGGTTGTGATGCCAAATACGAATATTACAGCGTCGTATTAACACCCGGAATTAAACGTAGAAGAAATAGTCTTTAAATAACAGTGAAACGGGGACCCTCTCAAAAACCTGACCTATTTTCCTAAGGGGGGGAGGCAGTTTGTGCTTTTTTTTTTATCCCAGGGGGGTCCACAGGAACCCCCGTTAGAAGAGGGATGTCATCCCCCACCCACTCTGACCTTGAATACGCTATTGTTACGCAAACAAAATAGAAAGGGGGGTGGCCCAGTGCCCTACTCTGACGTAGACGGTATGACGCACGGAGACGTCTCCCCACTCCCCCGATCCCCACCCCTTCCACACTCCCTAATGCCATTCATTTCAATGTATTTCTCCACAATTTTTTTTTTTTTTTTTTTTTTTTTAATTTCATTTTAAAGTGGGTCGCGTTAACAGTATGTGCAACCGTTACGATTTTTTTAAACGATCGTTCTCTCTTCACATATGCTGCATCACTTTGCTCTGTTGTTTATGGAGTTCCCATTCGATCGTCCTTGAAATTGACTTGTTTTGGTGCTCTCATCATTTTCGTCCTCAAAACGACACCATTTCCTAGTTTTCATCCTTAAAACGACACAATTTCCTAATTTCCATCCTTAAAATGACACCATTTCCAAATTTTCATGCTCAGACGACACTATTTCCTAATTTTCATCTTATAAAACGGTATCATTTCCTAATTTTTCATCTTATAAGATGACACCATGTCCGCATTTTCATCTTTAAAATGAAAATAACGCCTTCTACTCAGTTTAATCTTGTAAATTGAAGCGACATCATTTCCTAATTTTCATCTTCTAAATGAAAACAATGCCATTTCCTCTTGTAAAATAAAAATTGCACCTTTTATTTCATCGTTTCCATTTTACAAAATAAAAAAAAATACATATCCATTAGTTTCGTCTTCTAAAATTAAAATGACACAATTTTATCATTTAAGATGACATAACTTTCATCATCTAAACTGGGAGGCATCATTTCATATTTTGTATCTTGTACCTTGAGTATTATGTTTTTGTCGCCCCCAACCTCCCCACTGTTTACTGCAAAACATTTTTTTTTTGTCCTTTTCACTTCATTAAAAAAAAACTTACTTTCGTTATTTGTTGTACATATCACGAACTCTCTAAATAAAGAAGTTCCGAGTGACGTCATCTGAGTAATCATAATCATGACGGCATTTAAACTGAATTATGACGACGTTTAAACTGGATTATGACGACGTTTAAACTTACTTGCGACGCTTAAACTGAGTTCTGAACTTTGTCATTAAAATTACCTTCATTCGACGAAGCAGTACCGTGATATTGAAAACTTCGTTTTTTATTTTTAGTCATTTTGCATTTTTCTTCATTTCATGTGTATGTAAAATACAAATTGGTACGTTAATTATTAATTAATTTATAATTAATGATCAGTTTATTTTTAATTAATTTACCGATTAGTTTCCTCAGTTTTGTGCGAATGTCGTTATCGCTATATTCAATTGATTCAATTATAGTTAAACAATTATGTATGTCATAACAAACAGTTATTTCGACACTGGCGTAAGGTTTAAAAACACGACGTTTCGGGAGCCAACTGCTCCCTTTGTCAAGTGAAGGCAGAATTATGTATGTCACTTTGCTGTTGGGATGACGTTCCAGGTTCTTTTCGCCATGGCAATACCTCGAAGATGTTGTCGATCGGGGCGTCCACTTGAAAAATATTTGGGGGGGGGGGCTAAATGGTTGATTGATTGATTGATTGATTGTTTGGCTTTTTTATGGCGCAAGAGCATCTGGGCTATACTGCGCCAAACACGGAGGGCTAAATGGAAGACCCTGCATATGAAGTCAATTGAACCAACCAGTGACAAGAAAATATATACGATGGCAATTAATATGTACTATGTATTTTATATGTTATATTTATGCTATTTTGTATTTATTTATACAATACTGTTTGACCTTTTTAAGGGCCCAGTAGGGGGTATACAATACACATTTAAAATTTTACATGTTGTTGATGTTATAGAATAACTGCATTGATATTAATTGAAGAAACACATTTTGAGTTAAGCTTATTTCAATCGTTTGAAGAAAAAAAAATATGAGTATTACTGTGTGAGGTAATAATTATAGTTTCAGAGAGTGATCAACATGAGAAGAAATATAATTATCAGGTTTCAGGTAGTGCGGAATAACTTTTATAATAATTATGGAGAATTTTATATAAAAGAGTAAGACGCAGGTGTTTACGGTGAAAAGAAAGCGGAATTAAATTTAATGATTTGGCGCAGTATAGCCCAGATGCTCTTGCGCCATAAAAAAGCCAAACAAACAAACAAATTTAATGAAGCTTTTAAGAGATGTAATTGAGACATTAGGGTTATATGTTATGTCTTTTGTCGTCAATTACGGTCTGTACTTTTTAATCAATATATATTAATTTTACGGGGGCTCGTCTATCTCAAATACCTTTGGGGACCTCAACCCCTTAGGGGCGACCCTACTCATCATTTTAGCCGGGCATGTCAATTTGTTTAAAAATTGGCATGATTGCAGAACTGCAATAACAATGTAATACTAAAGTTTCCGTTGTACTATAACCGAACCCGGTTATAGCGAGGGCGTATATAGCGAAAACTCTGTTATAACGGGATAAAATAAAACGTTTGTTTGGTTAAATTCAAAACGTATATAACAGACTCTTTATTGCGGAGATAAAGTCGGCTGTAGTCTAGTAAATTATTCTTCACAGGAGTATTTTGCATTCATCGAGTCTAAATATAGATTTTCTCCCTTTTTATTTATTTATTTGTTTATTTATTTATAATTAGTTCTTTTGCTTTTTTTTTTTTATGATGAAAAAGAAAGATTTATTTTTTTTTCCCTGAAGATACGACCGCCGGTGTTCCTGCTCCTAAATGTATTGATGGTATTATGTTTTGATTTTATTTTAATGATAAGCTGGTTTTACCGAGCAAAAGTACCGTTTCTGTTCGTTATAAACAGGTTCGACTGTATTATTACAATTCTTCAATTTTTGTTTTACGTAATGTATATTTTATATGTATGTTAAAAAAAATGCATTGTGCACTTCATACGGCGAACTCACCTTATTAAGAAATCGCCGAAAAATGCAACAGACGATTAACTCTATAATTACACTGTTGCCAGTTCCTTAAGCACAAATATAGAAAGAAGAAGAAGAAGAAGAAACGTTGTTCTAACCCTGTCTCCACTTGGCCCATCGTCTTAGAAAAAAGGCACTTTCCGTCATTTTTTCTCTATACTCAAGTGGCAACGACCCATAAAAAAAGAAGAGTAAGAAATAAAAAAAAAAGTGAGGGGAGGGGAGCCATTGTCTGCGCTGTCCTCAACACGCGCAGCCCTCTTTTTTCTTTTTTTTTCCTTCGTCTTCTTCTTCTTCACCAAACGATCTTTTTCATCTCTTGCACTCCAACTTCATTTTTTAATCCTGCAAGTTCTCCCTGCTTCTCGAGGCGTTGACCCACTCTTGTAGCAGACGGTGAAGAACCCGTTGATGGTAGTGGTAGTATCTTTTTTTTTTTTCTTCTTTTCTTTTTTCTCTCCTTTCTTCTTTTTCTTCCCCTTTTTTTTAAGACGATCATTGGTGATGCTTAGGTTACCATTAAATTGCGCTCATGGTTGTTACTTTATAACGGCTCGTATGAAAGCATGACCAAACGATGCGCCAATCGTTATAACGATTGTCTTAAAATGCGGTGCAATAATAAAACTGTGCAAACAGCCTCTGCAGATTTATGGAAATAAGGTGCAGCTCATATCCAAAGTTAATGGTTTGCTTCGTTTATGGAAGTCCCGTGCAATTTCCAAGCCCTTGCGTATCCCACTCGGTTTTGAGTGTTTGTTTGTTTGGCGGGGTCTAAGCGAGCCAGTTAACCTTTCTAGTTATGAAGCAGACGGTGATTTGCAAAAGAGCGAGAGTTAGACGACCAGGGACGGCCATATACCGATTTGGCTGATCAGCCCCGATTTTTTTTAGTGAGAAAATTAAGGCTATTTTTGAGACGGACACAAACAACCAAAATATCGATGCAAATATTTTTCAAATGCCTTGAATTGTTAATGAAGAACGATGGCAACACTGTTCAAAAATTCTTAAATTGCATTTACTATAGAAATATTCAAGAGCAATGGGCTTAAGAATTCATATAACAAAACACCAAACAGAAAATACAAACGTGTATATATTAGAAAAAATACAGACATAATGAACCTACCAAATTACTGTACCAAATGAGTATACACACAAAAATACCAAATGCAGCATAAAAGCACAAAAAATAACAACTAAAATCCCGAGGCTTAAAAATCAAATATAGTGAAACCTTTCATTAGCGGACACACGCAGCTTGCCGGACAAAAGAAGTGTCCGTAAAGGAGGAGGTTGTTCTAAAGTTGAGTTTCATCTTTGGAAAATTTTTATCTGACTGTAAAAAAAAGGGGGGGGGGTACCGTGTCTGCAGGAAAGAAGTGTCCGTTAAGAAGAGTGTTACTGTATAAAAAAATTTAAAAATTAATAACTAAATTATAAAAAGTAAAATTATACGGATTTTTTAGAATAGTACTATAACACTTTATTTTTTAATTACCACTAAAAATAAAATTAAACATATTATAAATTAATACAAATTTTAAAAAACTACAATCCAGTAGTTATTCACCTATTAGGAACGATAAAGAACCACTGAGAAAAAATATATAATTTGTAATACAAATATGAATATAATAAAACCTCCTAATAGCGGGCACGTCAGGACTTGAGTATTTGCCCGCTATTTGGAGGTGTGCGTTATTTGGAAGCGATAATAAGAACACACACAATAAACAGCACTAGATAATAAGAATTGCAAAAGTGTCCATTAAATAAAGGTGTCCGCTTTCGAGGGTGTCCATTAAAGAGATTATATATATACCTATGAAAAGGGCCCCAGCAAAAGCGACCTAAATCGGGCTCCGCACCAGCTAAGGTCGGACCTGTAGATGACACCAGATGTTTAGTGAAGCAGTTACTTCATAATGAATAGAAATAATCCGAAGCTTTTTTCTGAACCTAAAAATGGTTTTCAAGATTGGCAACGTAATCTTTTTATCAACAATCCGGTGTTTCCAAATGACAAGCAATCCGGGCTATATATAATTAGGATTTTACCCTACGATTGCACAAAATTGTACAATATTTCCCCTTACCATAATATCCACTGTTCGCTGCCACTTCCTCATCGCTACTTAAAGTTTTGTTTATTTGTAAATTATGGCACATGCCCTGCAGTAGGTCAATGGTAATGCGAATGTTTTGTAAGCCGTAAACCCAGGTACTATCTCCCAGTGGTGCCAGAAACACTTACCTACTAATTTTGAACTGTCTAGTACAGGGGTTAGTTTTCTAGGCTTCGAGAGGTCGAGAATCCTCGGAAAATTGTAGGTCTAGGCGCAGCGTGACCTTTGCCATCCTTGCGCCGTAAAAACACAATTTGTGGCACAAGGTGAGCTAGGGTTGCACAAGAATCCACAATTGGTAGAAGTCTCCAACGCCCAAACTGTAGCTTTTAAGGTATAAGAGAAAAAGGAACATCATCCTGGCCTGGAGTCGAACTAGGGTCCCTCCGTTAGAGCCAGAGTGCATTAACCACTAGACCACCGACGTATAAGGACGACGCTCTCTTTCTCCGTATATAAGGATGTATGATATTATTACCCTTCGCAGGGTTAACACAATTGCCAAATAATGGTGAATAATGTATAAGAAATAAGAATGTGCGTGCAACGTACTCCATTACATTATGTCATATAAAATATGCATTCAGTTTATTTTTATTACATTTTATTACATGAATTATATGTTTTTTATGTGGCATTCAAAAGGATAAATTTTAAGTTGTTCCTCATTTGCTTGTAACTGTTAGAATGGGACTATTTTAATGAAGATAAAACTTCTATCTTTGGTGAATTCTTTTAACCGTTAGATAACGCTTTGACCCTTTAAGAACTTGTCTCGAAAAAGTACTTGTCCCGAAAAAGAACTTGCCTTGGAAAAAGAACTTGTCTCAAAAAAGAACTTGTCCCAAAAGAAGAACTTGTTAAGGAAAAGAACTTGTTCCCATTTCGAAACTTATTATCCAAAGAACACATTGTTCTTAAAACGATTTATTATTTCCTCTTGTTCCTTGAAAACTAATTATTCTTCAAAGAACTTTTAGTTCTTCAAAGAACTTTTAGTTCTTCAAAGAACTCGACATTCCTTAATTTTTATCGCTTCTTGCAAACTTGTTAGTTCTTAAAAATACATTTCTTGCCAAAGAACTTATTTGTCATTAAAGAACTTATTGCTCTCTTGAAAGAACGTGAGAAGAACTTGAGAATTCCTTAAAGAACGTGTTCTTGAGAATTCCTTAAAGAACGTGTTCTTGAGAATTCCTTAAAGAACGTGTTCTTGAGAATTCCTTAAAGAACGTGTTGTTCTTAAGGAATTCATGAAACAATATTATTCTTTAAAACTTGGTGAAACATAATACCCCAAAGGAAGTAGCAGTGCTTAGCGGATTTACGTATAGGCCTTTAAGTGAACCAGAGCCAAGGGCCCCTCAGTTTGGGCCCTACTCGAATTGCTGATGGGGCTTGATAAAATTTAAGGGATTATTTTGGGCCAGGTGGGACTGGGTCCTCCCAAAGGATGCAGTGCTATTGCCCATGAGGGCGCAGTCCTATTGCTCATGAGTGCACCGTCCCGGGGCCAGGTTGACCGGCGATGCAGTCCGCCTGCTTCGGGCCGAGCATTATTTGAGGTTATTTCAGCCTTGTTTATTTAAAAAGGTCCGACTTGTTTGTTATAAGCCCGAATATCATAGACGATGAATTTCGAATCAAACATTATTTATTAGTGAATATTGCAGAGGCCGTATTCTTTAAGGGCCTTAAAACGATCGCACTGCTCACTTAGTCAGGGGTTTGGTTCCCTAGGCCATAAGAGTTCGAGATTCCTCTCCGGAAAACAGTAGATCCCTGCGCAACGACTATTATGCAAATCTTTGTGCTGCGTAAAACCACAAAAACAAACAAACAAACTTTGAGGCATTCTGCTTGCAGTTTAGGGCCTCACGAGATGTATCAGGCACTGGAGGTTTCTATTACATGAACTGTTTCCCCCATCGACTGAGAGAACGGTACCGAATTAGAGTTTTTGTGGGCCAGGGGCTAAAAAAGGATATAATGGGCCCCTAAAAAGGTGGTCTTCATAATGTTACTTACCAGGCATGGGTTTTCTTTGAAGTCGTTAACTTTAATGTCGGATTTTCTTTGAAGCCGTTATCTTTAATATCGGATTTTCTTTGAAGCCGTTATCTTTAATATCCGGATTTTTCTTTAATTATTTTAAACTATGACATCAAACTTTGACAGATGAATATAAGAATCGGGAAAATAAAATTTTTGAACGGCTAGGGTGGCATTGAGCCCCTCTGCCCCCATATGGGCTCCCATGACCCCTGCCCCTATACCGTTTAAATTATGTTAACGGGTTTGTAGGGTGGGGAGGCCATATCTTAATAATTTTAAAATCCGGGGAAATAATTTGCTCTACAGTTGGTGCTAGTGGCCTCCAATATCACGGGCAGATTTATGATTTTGCCACCTGTAGATTCTGACATATTTTGCCGCCTTACCTTACTAAACGTAACTTGGGGCAGAACAGAGATTTTGGCGCCTTTACCAAATTTTTAATTTGACGACCCTGGTGATTATTTCAAATCGTCTTTTCACAAGTATTCGTGAATTTGGCGCCTTTTGGAATCTCTCTCAATGTGGGGCCCAAGGCACTTCTCCCTTTGCCAATACTTAGTTATACCTCTGAACATAACAAATCAAAATTAGTAATTCCATTATCCAACAAAAAAAAATTTCTCCTTCGCAAACTTCTTGGCGGCAAACTTTTCGTCGAAAATTTGAAGCCTTAAGCCGTAGCCCATCTAGTCTATTGGTAAATCCGCCACTGCTAGAGATCCAGAAAGATGGGGGGGGGGGGCTATGTTCCCCACCCAATACTTCACGCATAACATTCATTTGTAATACTCTTTTTTAAAGGAGACAGACAACAGAGATGAGTTCCAACTCAATTTTCGAAGCCTGAGCCCGAAGACTTTGAATTTGAGCCCTCGCGAGCCCGAAATACTTTGTGGAAAGTTGAGCCCGAGCCCGAAGACTTTAAATTTGAGCTCCCGCAAGCCCGAAATGCTTTGTGGAAAGTTGAGCCTGAGCCCGTTTTGGGCCCGGGCTGAGCCCATTTCATCTCTGACAGACAAACATTTTTCCAGAGGGAGAAGCGCCAAGGCTTCCTGCATATCTCATGGACAGAAGCGTAGCCAAGGGAGCAGCAGTTTGGAGTTGTAAACCCTCATCATAATGAAATTTTATATTTAACATATGGGAATATATGGAGTCGTAACCCTCATTAAGCCTATAACCCTCCCCTTAAAATATTTCACTACTTCCTTGCCACTGCCCCTTCCTAACAAATCTTTTCAGCGCCCGATAGCTATTCATCCGTAGCTAGACGTTGGTTACAGGAAGGCTATGAAAGTTTTACAATTAAGGGCGGGGGGTTGTCTTAAAATTCGTAAATCTAATTTTGATATATTTTATTAATATGTTTAATAATACTAAATATTATACTTAATAATTTTCGACATCCACGTAAGCTCAAGCTAGTGCTTTTCTAGTATGATGAAAAAGAGACGCCGTCCCCATACAGAATAGAACTAGGGGTTATAGTTGAGCCTTCCGGAATGCCTTGACAGCTAGACCAACTTGAGGACAGGAACAAGCTCTCTCTTTCTCATGTGGGATGTAAGATGTACAACTGCCCATCTCCCAGGGCCAAACTGAATTGCCAAATAATGGTCAACACACAAAGCCACCGGGGCGAATTTTTTTTTTGATTTTATGTGGGGAGAATTTATTATACTTAATAATTTTCGACACCCACGTTTAAGCTCTAGATCACAAAAAATTGGCGGCGGTGGCTTTGTGTGTTGACCATTATTTGGCAATTGTGTTATCCCTGAGAAGGGTAATAATATCTTGCAATACTGAATATAGATATAAGCAGATTAATATATTTAACGTCAATAAATAAATTTCCTAAAGTAAATTTTGTATTGAAAACTAATAAATTTCAGTATACCTCTCAATAATTTCCCCTCATCCTTATCATAAAGTAAGTGAATACCTTTATAAAAAATATAATGCACATAAGGTCTACTTTAAAAAAAGCTATTTTGAGTACATTTTCAGCGTCAAAAAACAATTTGCATTGTTATGTACAATTTTATACAAGACAAAAAATTTAAAATAAAATTCTGCAACAATTTATTTTGAGAAAAAACATTTTCCATGGGGGTGCTGACTATTTTTCCCAGGGGGGCTTATCCCCCCCCTCTAGCCACTGGTGCACCCACTTAGGGGGCCGAGGGGCCCGCCCCCCTGTACTAACAAATAGAAAAATTACTCCAACAGACACTGAAATTATTTTTTAAAAGTAGTAAAACTGAAAATAATGACGATCCCATCGACATGTCCGTGAACTCTTGTGACATTGATGAGACTGCTGTTAAGGAAAGCAACAGCAGCGGCTAGGGGCTGTCTTCAAAAGCTTTCCATGAGGTAACGGTAGAACAAAACAGTTGAAATGGACATTCTGATTACTACAGACTGTATGACATTCTGTTGACTACAGACTGTATGACATTCTGATTACTACAGACTGTATGACATTCTGATTACTACAGACTGTATGACATTTTGTTGACTACAGACTGTATGACATTCTGATTACTACAGACTGTATGACATTCTGATTACTACAGACTGTATGACATTCTGATTACTACAGACTGTATGACATTCTGATTACTACAGACTGTATGACATTCTGATTACTACAGATATTTCTAATTATGCCAAGAAATCTAACCTCACTGATGAAGATAGGATAACAGTGCTAAAAAGTCTTTGGGAACCATATGCAAATTGCAATTTTCCCACGACCGTCACAAGTGCTGTATTAAGTCAAGGAAAACCTCACCACAGACGAAATTTCTGCTTATCTTAACTGAGTAAGCATATCAAGCTTGTCCAGAGGTAGAAGACGGTGCCAATAGCAACTTTTGTGTCTTCCGTTTTCATCCTTTTCATTTTTTGAAGTCGGTTTGAGGTCAGCAGAAGCCACAGGTCAACTTGTTTCAAAAGAATTTAATAATTGGAAGAAGACCTTGGAGAAGTTCAGCCAACATAGAACTTTTCTCATAATAATCATAATCATAATAATCATCATCATAATCATAAGGATTCAGTTCACAAAGCCGATGAGTTTTTAAAGGTCGCAAAAGGAAAAAAGGCTTCCGTAGATCAAGTAGTGGACAGAGGGCAAGCAAAAGCAAGTTTTGCACAATAGGGCTATTTTTCAACCTATTACTAAAACAGTAATTTTTTTTTTGGAAGACAAGGGCTGGCCATTGTAAAATTGTATAAGCATAATCTACTACTACCTCTAATTATTTATCTTATACCAAGGGCCTAGACAGGATTTAATTTCGTGGGAGGTCAAAAAATTTTACAGCATGTGTAAATACAATTACAGACATTAAAGTAAAGTTTAAAATTATTGGGAGGGGCCCAAGCACATATTACGAGAATTTATGTATTACATTATATGTAAAATAGCAATTTATTTTAAATTATTGCGATGGTTTGGGCCTCACGGGCCCATGCAATTTTACGCCTATGATCACAGCATACAAGACCGTAATCAACTCCCATTAAAAGTTTAGTTTCAAGGGTGGGGGGGGGACCGGTGCCAAGGAGCGAACCTGAGACTTCCATTTGAAGTCAAGGACAGAATTGCCATAGTCACTTGGAATAGCATCCTTCGTTTTTCATGAAGTTGGAATTTTTTACTGTGAAAAATATATTTTTAGGGTGAGTCATGACCCTGTGACCCCACCGTGTCCTTGCTTGACCTGTGCCTAGATAACCCCTTCCTTGTCTTGCACTGTAGAATTACTAGTTTGTTTGTTTGGATTTTTATGGCGCAAGAGCATCTGGGCTATACTGCGCCGGGAATTACTAGTAATTTAATAATGATAAATGAACATAAAAAACAAAGAAGTAATTAACCTTGGCTCCACGGGCGCCTTTAGCTGGGGGAGAACCCCTCCCCCAATGTTGGTGTTAGGGTTCCAAATCCCCATTCAATTTCAAACAAAATGCCTTCTACTGGCATATTGTCCCCTCCCCCAATATTTTTACGCCGTCGGCGCCAATGTATGGGTCTCCTGGCCATTTATTCCACCAAAAATTCCTTGCACCCTTGTCCCCCTTGGGAATATTATGGGTGCGCCACTGCCTCTAGTCCCGGCCTGGCTACGGCTCTGGCCTGATTATAATGCTTTTATGATAATTATAAACGGACTGGATGCAGAGTTATTCTGCTTCATTGATAATTTCTCTGCGAAAGTAGCGCCATCTACTAGAAACGTTTAGAAATAAAAACATATTGAATGCTTCAGATCAGATAGATCTGTTGACATCAGAAGGCGCTTAATGAATTTAGAAGGTAGTAGGGACGTAGCAAGCGTACATAAAAGGTGAGGCCTAAGGGACCCAGTTAATTATTCTCCCGCCATTTAATTATTAAGTATTTATTTTATTAAATATAAGGCCACAAAAATAATTTATTGCCCAAAAAACTTAGTTACGCCATTAAACAGTGGGATGGGTGTTAGAGACGTGTTCGGGCTCAATTTTCGGAACCCGAGCCCGCCCGAGCCCGAAGACTTCAATTTGAGCCCTCTGAGCCTGAAATACTTTGGGGGAATTTGAGCCCCGAGTCCGAAACTTCAATATAGAAAAGTCAAGTTTCGGATTCAGTTGTATCCTTGGTGTTAGAGACGTGTTCGAACTTAATTTTCGAAGCCCAAGCCCGCCCAACGCCCGAAGACTTCAATTTGAGCCCGCTGAGCCTGGAATACTTTGGGAGAATTTGAGCCCAGAGTCCCAAACTTCAATATAGAAAAGTCAGGTTTCGGATTCAGTTGCATCCATCTTATGAGGTGGTTAGAGACGCCTTCGAGTTTAATTTTCGAAGCCCGAGCCCGCCCAAGCCCGAAGACTTCAATTTGAGCCCGCTGAGCCTGAAATACTTTGGGAGAATTTGAGCCCCGAGTCCCAAACTTCAATATAGAAAAGTTAGGTTTCGGATTCAGTTGCATCCGTCTTATGAGTCCGAGCCCCAAAATAACATGAAATATAGAACCCGTCGCATCTATAGTGGGTGTGCTCCAATTTCCAAGACGTCACTAATTAAGGCAAAGTATTTAAAATAAGTAGTCCAATAATATTATAAGTAGTACAATGATACAGTAAATAACATAAATAACAAATGGTAAACTCTACTCATTGATTTATGAGTAAAGACAACGTTATAAGCGGAAAAAAAGGTTGTTAAAACGTTTTATTTCAACGTACGTTTCTGACGGACTTGGCCGTCTTTCGTCAGTAATGCTAAATGAAAAATGTAAGCACTGAATTGAATAATAAAGTAAGGAATCAGCGTTTTTTGTGCGTATAAAGAAATTGAATAGTTAAAAAGGCTAAAGCTTTAACTTTTTTAATTATTAAATTTCTTTATACGGACTAAAAACGTTGTTTAGTAAGTAGCATGTCCGTATCCAAGACTTATGTACCCCCCCACAAGAAGAAAAATTTGTAATGAGACAGATAAAATACTAATATGTAGTTATCTCTCAAACTTAAAAAAAAAGGGGGTGGGAGAATCTCTTAAATTTTGAGTAATTATAAAAATTCTAATTACAAGACCTCGTTTCGTAGACCACTAATTTGAGGATGTTTTAAAAATAAATAAATAAATACAGAAACCATTTTCTTTAGAAGGGGGGGGTATTATAAAAAAATAAATTTTGATGGAAAAACTACAAGTAAGAATTTACAATGATGTCTGAAGGCAAAATAAGTATTTTCTTATTTATTTTTGTATGATGTATTTATATTTCTTCTTTACGATAAAGGCAACGCATCCGTCTCTCTATCTCTTCTCATGTGTGTTGCCCTCTTCTTTTAAGTGCATCACCACAGTTCTCCATCTGTTTCTTGGTCTGCCTCTCTTCTTTTTCCTTGGGGGTGCCAATCTAATGCTCGTCTGCAAACACGGGCGGTGTTAACAGGGGGGACAGAGGGACCCGCCCTCCAATGTTGGTATTAGGGTTCCATGTCCCCCTCCAATTTCGACCGAAATGCCTTCTACTGGCATATAACCCCCCCGCCAATATTTTTTATGCAACCGGCGCCCATGTCTGCAAACGTGGCTCAGTTTCTCCCTGAATGTGTTCTCTCTCTCTCTCTATATATATATATATATATATATATATATCGACCCTTTTCTTGTTTAATTATTTAAAACAAGGGTGGTTAACCGCCAACATCTTATTGTGTATCAGCAGAAAAACTTCTATTATGAGACCACCTTTGTTCTTCTAAAGAAAAAACGGGAAGTGTCCAGAATAATAAGACAGAGTACCTTTTTTTGTCCTCGAGAGTTCTGTTCATTTCTCGGGAGTGGTCGTCAAACAGAGACTACCATGATGAGTATTCCCACCACATTTTGGCCCTGACGATGAGCTCATGAGTCAATGCAGCCTTATAGGGCGTGGGCGTATCATACGGCTACATTGGATATGCCATGTATGTCAAAAAAAAGAACAGGAACTATAATTTTAAACTTACTAATTTTTGGGATTAAAACGAAGGGTAAAAGAATGCAGTTATCCATGAAATCGAATGCATTTTGTGGACGTCCACACCCCTGACTATAACGGGCAGAAAAAGCGGCATACATTCTACGGTACCATTGGGATTAAACTTAGGGTTAACAGAACCAAGGCGGGAAGGTCACAGGGGTCATGACCCCCCGAAATATAATTTTTCACTGCAAAAATTTTTAACTTGCATCATAAATGAAGTGTATTATTCCGAGACCAAATTCTGTCCGTGACCCCCCACCAAATGAACGTCTGCGTCCGCCATTGAACAGAACGATAGACGACCCTATTACTACCACGCCACCATACCGTTTTCTATAAACGTCAGGGGTGTATCAATTCAAAATTCACAGGGGGTAAGTAACTTTAAGCAAGATTACTTGATGCGGTCTTAAAGAAAATTATGTGTTTTGATATTCAGTTGGGGGACTTGAGGTCCTTGAGTCCCCCCTTTTATTGCGCTACTGAAAGACGAACTTTAATATTGCATGGCTATGAGGTAACAGTCTAACATTATATTTCCTTTTGCTTTAGATAATTTTCAAATACCATAGAACCTGCCTGAAGTGACCACCTTTGGGACTGGACTGCGATGGTCATCATAGACAGATAGTCACTATTCACGACAGACTTTGATATAGGCATGACTAAGTCCCAACCAGTTCTCTCTTATAAAAAGCAGTCACTTTATTCAGGTGGTCAATTTACAAAGGTGATCACTTTACCAGGTTCCACTGTATGCAAATTTTGTAGTTGTTGGTGATATTTGACATATTTTAAAATCATTTCACACATGGAGTTAGGAAATCATAGTGTCTGTCTGTCTGCCTGCCTGTCTGCGTGTGCGCGCGCGTGGGTAGTGTATGTTAATTGTCCAGTTACGTTTAAAATAGAATCGTGATGTATAAATGTATCTAAGTTAACGAAACTGGAAATAAATTCACTGTGCGAAAAACTTACAAAATATTAACATGGCAACAAGAATCAGAATTGGCTCAACTGCAAATATTTAATAAAGCTTTAAACGTTTTTCGACGGCTTACTACCGCATTCTAATCTAAGCTAGGATCGCTTCTGCAGAAGGCGGGGGCAAGCTGTCGAAAAGCTTTCAAATCTGTATTAAAATATTTTGCAACTGTGCCAATTGTGTTTTTTGTTATTATTTTATTATTTTGCAAAATGTTCAAGTTAGGACAAAATTTATTTCAAATTAGTCTTTTCAAAAAACATAATCAATAAAAAATAAACCTAAATAAATTAAAGCAATTTATCACCCAAAATTAAGCATACTTGAAAACAGATTATAAGAAACCCCAACCCCCTCTTACTCGTAATAATTAATTGCAATCTTAATATTACATCGTGATTAATTAATTTATTAATTATAGTTAAATATTATATATAGGAAACCACTCGCATCCCCCTTGCGTGATTTCTGGATCCGCCATTGTAAAATACTTACTTTGGAACTTTTCTTCCTTTTCTATATGTGTGCCGCTTCATTTCTCAGAACCAGAATGTATTTATTAGGCGGAAAATTTAAATTTGAATAAATAAATAAATAATAATAAAGGGTTCTTGTGATGGGAATTGTATTTGCTACCCAGCGTTAAAAAAGAAAAGACGGTTTTATCGAAGTTGTTTCTTAAAATGCATGCTCTTGGGCGTTTTTTTTCTCTTTCTATACGCGTTTCACTTCATTTCACGGAACAAGATGAATTTATGAGGCAGAAAAAAAAAATTTAAAAAAAAAAATTTAAAAAAAAAAAATTGCTCGCATGCCGGGAATCATACTAGCTACCCTGTGTTGAGACGGTTTTATCGACATTGTTTCCCAAATTGCCAGTTCTTGAACTTTTTTTCTCCTTTGTATATGTGTCTCATATCATTCACAGAAACAGATGCACTTATTAGGAAGAAAATAAAAATTTGAAAAAAAAAATGAGCTCCTATGTCGGAGAATCGTACTTGTTACCCTGTGTTGAGAGCAAAAGCCAGCTTTATTGACGCTGTTTCTCATAATACGTGCTCTTGAATATTTTTTCTCTTTCTATATGTGTCAGTGGCCATGAGCGCCCCAAGGGGGTGCACTTGCACCCCCTTGGTTTATGAAAAAAGGGGAAAAAAGGACTGAATCCACAAGAAACTATAGTCCAACAACATTATTCAATTGGAATTTTTCCTGGATGAACCCCCTTACATATAATTCTGGGGGCGCCCACGTCAGTGGCATAGGCAGAAAGTTCATAAAGGGGGTTATAGGCATAGGCAGAAAGTTCATAAGGGGTTATAGGCTTAATGGGAGGGGTTACAGAGCTACAACTCATATATTCCTATGTTAAATATACAAAATTTCATTGAAATGGGGGTTACAACCCCAAAACCTGCCTCTGGATGTGTGTGCCTTCATTTCACAGCATCGTACTGCATTCATTATGCGGAAAATTAAAATTTGAAAAAGAAAAAACAGGTTCTGGCGGTAGGTGATCGCATTTGCTACCGTGATGTAAGAACAAGCCTTCTTTATTGAGTCTATTTCTTAAAATACATGCTCTTGTACGTATTTTCTCTTTCTATATGTGTATCTCTTTATACCACAGAACCAGACTGCATTTGTTAGGCGGAAAATAAAATTGAAAGAAAGAAAGAAAGAAAGAAAGAAAGAAAGAGAAAAAAAGAGCGTTCCCATGTCGGAAATCGTATTTGTGACCCTGCTGTGAAAACAAAAGTGGGAGGCTTGAGCTTCCCCCTGCGCCACCTTCCGTACGCCATTGCGCGAAACCTCTTGATAATTATTGAAGGGAACCTGGTGGGTCCTCATTTTATTATTATTATTTACTTATTTTTATTATTTACTCGGACACAAACATGAAAATAAGCAATAAATATCAGTACAAAAAGGAAGCAATAATCAAGAGCGGATACAGACTTTCCTTTTGGAGGGGATCACGGACAGAATTTACCATGGTCTTGGAATAACACTCTTCATTTATCATGAAAGTTGGAATTTTTTACAGTGAAAAAATATGTTTTTGAGGGGTCATGACCCCTGTCACCCCCTTGTATCCGCCCTTGGTAATAATATTCTATTGTTTGATATTGGTTGTTTGTTAACTCCCTATCTGTTATTTATTAATTATCTGTATTAGTTATTATAGTTAACACTATCTAAGTGGTTGTCTTCGGTGGGGAGGATTACATAATTTACAAATTTCCTAGGAATTGTCGGCGATGGTTTACAAGTTGCTCGCAGAGTTCTTATGGGGTTTTCGAGGCACCTTAGGATTCGCCGGCACCCTAGTGTTACATAGTGCTATGTAACACTAGGGTGCTTTGAGATACACTGCATTCACACACACTTTGAGATACACTGCATTAACGTACTCGGGGGGTTGTAACTCCTACCCCCCACATTGCAATGAAATTTTGTATATTTAACATAGGCTATATCGGTTGGCTCCAGTAACCCTGTGCTCCACTCAATTTATTTTAATATAGTCAATGTATTATGAAAACTACTCCAGGAATTTAGCTTCCCACGAACACGGGCTACAGAGAGGTGGGCACCTGGGTAAAATGGTATTTATGAAGGGGTGCCGTGATGTTTTGGGTCACGTTATTTATATATTAATGGGCTTAAGGCAAAAGTTTTAAAAAATCAAGTAATCCCGTCCTGTTAAAAATAATATTTATTGAAAGGTTCAAGCGTTTAAAATAATTCATTAACATGCAAACAAATAAATTAATTCAAACACAGCCTTAGAGAAATTTAGTACGTCGTTTTGGCGGAACCCGCAGTTACGTAAGTTATTGCCAGATACGGTAAGCGAAATTATATACAAAATTTGAAAAACAAGAAATAAAAGGAAAGAATCTGGCATGTTTCCTGTTTTCGAAATTTTACATATTAAGTTTGAGTTCCTTGTTATCCCAAGTGGCAACAGTCAAGGAAGCCATTTTAACGAATATGTAGTATTTTTCTTGTGGAATCCCTCAATAGATTGGGGTATTTTGATTTACGTGATCTATATGGTAGCAGGAAGATAAGCTAAATTATTTTATTGAAGCTGCGGAATATCATTGATAAAATTATACAACAAATCACTCTCTTATCATTTAAAAGGTTAGTGGAATTTTTGTGGCAAAAAGACACCAAATGTCATGCTGCGCCAAACTTGGTGCAAATATTCATACGGAAAAGGGTGAAGCGAAAAGCTGCATTCTGTTGTACAATACTAAATTATATTTAACGTGCATAATCAAAATTATGCAAATTCAAACGATAATTAATTAGTATGTCAAATATAAAACCAAGACTTTTAATTAAATATTAATTCACGGCCATTTTTCCTTAAAACATTTTGCAATCATATGTTCGCCATTTTTGCAACCACTGCGAAAAATGAAATGTGAAGGGGGGGGGAAGAAAACCACTTTGCCAAACGCTTATTACTGAAATGCACAACCATTCCAAATGTCATTTTTGCTGAAATTGACAAATAAGGAACTGATCGACAATTTAAATTGGTGAAAATGAGAATTTACAAACCATCTTGTATTATGTGCACTGGTTTTGTCCCTCTTGCATCATGTAAATTGAGTATTAACATTTTTGCATACTTGCATTTTTCTAACGTTGTACTTTTTCATATCTGATAAATTTCATATATTGATAATATTGTATATATATAAATAATACTGTATATATTGATAGTAATATATTGATAATATTAATATATATATTGATAATACTGTATATATTGATAATATTGTATATATTGGTAGTTTTGTACATTTTGATAATATTGTGTGTATATATATATATAT
>QLNU02015003.1:2868109-2895601 GCA_006491805.2 Dysdera silvatica
AGCTCTCTGTTCTGTTTCGTCTCTTTACGAGTGCTGGGCCCAGCGGCATAGCGTGGGTTGCCATCTCCCGGGACATGTTAAATATTGCACTCGTTAAAAAACGCTAGCACTCCCTTCCACCAGGCCAATATTGAAATTTTGAACCTGGGATCTTTTCCCCAGTTGCACCCCTTACTCCACGCCACTGGCTGGGCCTGACTTTCGATCGGAGCCCTGTGAAATTTTCAGGATCAGAAATAGTTTTAATGTCCTCTGGGACAAATCTGTTTCGAAACTGACACCCATAATTTTGTAGTCTTAAACGCTCGGAGTTGGCTCACCTGCTTCTGCTCAGCTTAAAACTAACGGGCTAGCGTTTATGTGGCTTATTACTAAGGTATTTGAAAGCAGGACGTGGTCTTGTGACAATTTGAAGTAAAACTTGAAATTCGCAGCTGCACCGACTTTCTTTTAAGCCTATAGGGTGTGTGTGTTCTTTTGCAGGGGTGGGGAAATGGTGCAAGCCTATAGGGTGAGGAGAAAGGTAAGATGATTACGACCACTCAAGCGAGGGAGATATCACTGACGTTTATTCCAATGACTGGCTCTAGGTAGGACTAAATTGTATTTTTCTTTTCAACAATTTTTCGTAGAAATCGATTTTCCTAGTAAAATTAAGTGTTAAAAAAAATTAGAAAAACAAAGAGGATTTGTTATACATAAAAAACCTAATCGAATACAGTTTCCAACGGAAAAAGCAATACTGTCCCTTTCTTCAAATTGTGAACTTGCCCCTTGAAAATTGGCCACATTTTTGTTTTTCGGTTATAATTTCTGAATAATAATGATAGCGTAATTTCATAAATGTACAAAATTTCAAGGCCTATCCATTGGTGTAAAAACAAATTGTATAAAAAAAATATAATGAGTTATAAAATCAAATTTTCGTATTTTTCAGCAGGGAAAGTAGATTGTGAAAGGAGACACTTCTCTTGTATGCACAGCTGTATGCAGGAGAAGTAACACGTAAGGGGCGACACTTCTCTTGCATGCATGGCTGTACGCAGGGGAAGTAGTAGCGTGTAGGGGCGACTTAATTTTCAGGAGAAAGTGGGGAACCGCTTTCACAGACGAAAAACAAATGATATGGTTATATATGCAAAAATATTCCATCAGTGACTCTAGGTATCCCCTAAATATGTGATTATTAAGTCAACTGCTTCTGGAGATATAAATATTTACTTTCAGGGAGATTTTCGTGGGTCACCCTATATCATGCACTATAATTCGCCGTGTATATGAGCCATGTGGTCTCTAATTACGAAACTGTAAAATACTCACAAATAGGAAGACAAAGGAAATTGAAACAGATGCAGAGTAATTAAAAGTTAATACGCAATAACATATTAGAGAAACACATTTACCAGATCTACAGGTTTTTTAAGTTTTACGGATCAAAGGACAAAACGTACTACTACGCGAATTATAGTGCATGATATAGGATGACCCGTGAAAATCTTCTTGAAAATAAATATATCTCCAGAAGTAGTTCACTTAATAAGCTCATATTTAGGGGCTAACTAGAGTCACCGACGGATTTTTTTTATTTTTTTTTTGTACATAATTACATCATTTGTTTTTCATCTATAAAACAGGTTCCACCCCACTTTCTCCTGAAAATATAACTGAAGTCGCCCCTACACGATACTTCCCCTGCATACAGCTATACATGTAGGAGAAGTGTCGCCTCTTACGTTCTACTTATCCTGCATAGCACCTGTGCATACAAGAAAAGCGTCGCCCCTACGCGCTACTTCCCCTGCGGAAAAATATGAAAATTGAATTTTATAATTCATCATATTTCTTATACGATTTTTTTTACACCAGTGGATAGGCTGTGAAATTTTGTACATTTACGAAATTACGCTATCATGATTTGTTCAGAAATTAAAGCCAAAAACCAAAAATTTGGTCGATTTTCGAGAGGGGCGAACTCATCCCCTTAAACGTATTTTTTAGCCAATAAAAAAAAAGAATCCAACGTTTTGGCCCCTTCTATAAATTCACCAAATTGTATTAAAATAGGAGGGAAACACATGGGTTACTTTCCTTGTAAGTAGGCTTACGGCGGCAGAAAATTTTCGATGAGGAGTTTGCCGCCGAGAAGTTTGCAAAGACAGGGATGAATTTTTTGATGGACGATCGAACTATTAGTTTTTAATTGTTATTTTCAGAGGCGTAAACTGAGCGTTGACAAATGGAGAACTGCCATGGACGCCGCCTTGAGAGAGTTTCAACAGGCGCCATTAATTTTTGTTCGTAAATTGGGTAGCGAAAATCAACATTAGTTTAATGGGATACGTTTTTAGCACCAACCCAATATTTTGTAAAAACGTAAATTAGTTGGTCGTAAAAACGAGAGTTCACTGCATTTTCATTTTCCTTCAACTTCATATGAATTTATTCTTCAGTTGTTCACCTCGCCTCCAACCCCATTTTTAATAACAATATTAATAAAATATACATTGATGCATATTGTGATTTTCTATATTGGGGGGTGTTATGGCGAATAATTTAAGATTACTCACTACCCGAACTTAGCCACTGACGTGAGAGACACACAGTTATATAATTTGTGTTCGTTCCCTTTCTTAAAGTCTAGAAAAATAATATAAACGTTCTGTCCGGGAAAAATGAAATAGAGCCAATTAAATAAAATAATAATTTTTATAATAATAAAAGCAAGTGCACCGGACCATTTTGGTTAAGCCGGATTTCAGTTAAGTGAAGTTTATTCCAGGTTTTATTGTATTGCTTTCGTGTTTGTATTTAACGATTTTTTAACGATTGGTATTTAACGATTGTTAATTTACGAAATATTTTACCTAATTTCGATAGATGGCAGCACCATACACAGATCGCAAAAAGCAGCTAAATGGGCATCTTCTAACTCAAGATCATTTTTAATTTTTATTATATCTTAAAAGTATACTGCTAATTATTTGACATAATCTCTAGTGTTGAAATTTGTTATTTTTGTTAGATTTAGCACTCACAGAAAAGGCTGACGTTGTGAAATATTGTATCACTAAATGTCATAAATTCCACACAGGAATAAATACCATTAAAAACATAATACAACGCGTACTTGATTGAATTTAATCAATTTACTCTTTATATTATAAAAAAGCACATAACATTAAAATTAATAATCTGTAGTATTTTGTTTACATTATTCGTTTTTCAGAAGAAAATTCTTCTGAATTGATTTTAGCAAAAATTGATTTGTTTAAAGGTTAACAGATGGCAGCACAATCCATTGCACTAATGGTCCCAAACTTCTTACTCGTCTTTACATTTTGCAAGAACTGCAAGAAAATTGCAAGAACTGCAGCCACCTTTCTCAGTTCATCTCCAACTCAACAACAACCATCACCTTTTTAAGAACAAATATTGACCACAAATCCTAGACTCTGTTTTTATTTTTAATATATTTTCTTTTGGTAGGGCTCAAATGTTCCTTGGAATAATTGATTGTTTGGCTTTTTTATGGCGCAAGAGCATCTGGGCTATACTGCGCCATCCTTGGAATAAAGAGCAGATTTAGAAGAAAAACGTTTTATTTCGATTACAAAAAGTTTTTTCTAATGAGAGGAATTGGATTATTTTGGTCTGACCAGTTTGGCGATGTCCATTTTTTTTTAATTGTGAATTTTTTCTTTCTTTGAAAATAATATATTTTTTTAATAAGTTTAAAAATGTTTTATCAAAATAATAACCTGCTAATCATAATGTGATAAAAACAATTTCTTAAAAATTATAATCAAATTATCATCCATTTATTTGTTATTTTACAAATGGACTACATTTTATGAAAGTGCCTTTTTGTTTTTAATGCTTCCGCGATGCCCTTTGCCCAGCACCGCGGAATACAATTTGGGAACTTCTGCATTAGGGGGCGTCCATAAATGATGTCACTGTCCAGTGGGGAGAAATGGGGTTGCTGTACGTGTGATAGATCATGATCAAGGAATGGGAAATCGCGTGACAAGGGGGTGGGGGGGTCCTGAAAATAACCTTAGAAAGTGTGACATCATTTACATACGGCCTTTATACATTTTCCTTTAGGTTAGAAGTGTAGCCTTGTCTTACTGTTTTGCTTGAATTCCTTAAGCGCAGGGGAGTCAACCAGAGAAAATATTAGGGGGTAGGGGGAGCAAGTAGCTGAAATCTATATACTTACGAATATATTCTGTTGAAACTACGCAAAGTTAAATAATAGAAATTTTTAAACAAGGATATTTGCATATAAAACGAAAATTTAATTACATAATGCACATTTCCGCTGGTCTTCTGACTGGAGCTCCCACCAGGCTTCGTCGAAGACCAGGTATGTAATTAAATTTTCGTTTTAAATTATATACTATTAACTATGTGCTTTATTGGGCTGGATTTTCAATCTCAAACGGGGAGGGGAAGATTCTTTTCCCTCACTCCCACAATTCTGTTAAAAGGAAACGACCAGAAGCTTAACTAAATAAGAAATAATTTCTTTTTCATTTATTATAATTTCTTGATAACTATAATAAACTGCAAACCTGTTTTGATGTAATAAAGTATAGGCTTTTGGAAATAAAATTCAGTACCATGTTTCCAGCAATAGGGAAAACAAGGATACTGCAAATTTATGTATTTTATATGTTATATGTTCCAAGGGCGGACACAGGGGAGTTGGAGGTCACAGGGGTCATGACCCCCAAAATATATTTTTTCACTGTAAAAAATTCCAACTTTCATGATAAATGGTTGTTTGTTTGTTTTTTGGTTTTACGGCTCAAAGACTACAGTGGTCATGCTGCGCCGGGACCTACTGTTTTCCGAGGAATCCGAACCTCTTAAGGCCTAGGGAACCAAACCCCGGACTACAGTGAGCAGTGCGATCTTTATGAGATCTCTGAGTAAGCGTTCTTTTTGCACTGCTGGGAGTCGAACCCGGATTAGCCGCGCAATAGGAGAACGCGTTACCACACTGCGCCACCGCAGGGCCTCATGATAAATGAAGGGTGTTATTCCAAGACGATGGCAAATTCCGCCCTTGACCACCCCCAAAATGAAAGCCTATGTTCGTTCCTGATTTGTTCCACTCTCAACCACGTTCTGCATTTCTTTGTTTACTGTGCATCGATTTTGGAAGCCTACACTTTTTTTTTTGGGGGGGTCTGAAAACCTCTTGATACCTTAGATACGTCACCCCCTGATATTAAGTAAGATTATTACGTAGCGTAAATGAAAATGGGTTGAAACTGGTTTGTTCACAACTCTCGGCAAAATTTGAACATTTTTCATAGTCCTATTGCTTTGTTTGTTTTTCCAGTTCAAATTTATTTTTATTTTTGCATTAAATACCGGAAGTACAAGCTTGAAACTTACGTGCAATGTTTAAAAGTGAAAAAATAATAAAATAAACAAACAAATATAAACTTCAAAGAATAAAGACGCGGTAGAATGAAATTGACACCATGAGAAAAACGCACTTCATCATTTAAAAATAAATACATTAACGCAACATTGCATGTCAAAATACCCATTCTAAAAGTACACAAAAGGCACAATAGTGAATAATAAATAATATACAATATTAGTTATATAATAAATATATTAGTTATATATAAATATATTAATAAATAATAAAGAATATACAATGTATAGAACCATGATTTCTCGCTGTTTTGATGAAACCTTACAGTTCACCATTAAATATTCATGCATGAAGTGCTGACATTTCACTGTACCTCCTATTTCGCGTTCGTCCACAATAGAATATTAAAGAAGCGTAAATGAAAATGGGTTGAAACTGGTTTGTTCACAACTCTCGGCAAAATTTGAACGTGTTTCATAGTCCTATTGCTTTGTTTGTTTTTCCAGTTCAAATTTATTTTTATTTTTGCATTAAATACCGGAATGGCAGCGCTCTTTTTTGATACCAGGTGACGCTCTCGGAAAACACAATGCAAACCAGACAAAAAGAATCCGTCCCTAAATTTTAAAATCGAGTAATTTTGTCATTTTAAAGGTAAGTTAATTTTAACAAGCACAAATTACGTTTTATATGTCTGCTTTTTGTGTGTAAAGACAGGTATTTCATGCTGTACCGTGATTCATATAGATAGGTAGATATGCATACATCAGTGGAGTAGGAATTCAAAAATCATAGGGGGTCTCGAGCCCTTTTTCGAACGACACTGGCATGCATGTATGCATGAAAAAAAATGTTGGAAAACAGCAACTTTTAGTTATGTAAACGAGCACTAAAATTTCATGAAATAAGCGCCATCTGAGTGAATCGACATGCAGGGAAACTGATTAATGTGGCAATCCTCTAAACCAGGGTTCTCCAACATGCGGCCCGCGGGACACAATCCGGCCAGCCAGTAGTGTCGATCCGGCCCGCCGACAACTGTTTGGAACAAAAAATTCACATTTTCAAAATAAATTTTTTTTTTTTTTTTTTTTTTTCAGAAGTAAGGGAAACCTACCGGAACAATATGGGCGGCGAAAAATTTTTAAGTGTCTCACTTCCCGAAAAGGTTGGACAACCCTGTTCTAAGCGATGAATGGCAGTATGCAAAGTACAGAATTTGAGAAAACAGTGGTCCGCAAAATCATTGCGTTAGGCTAAAGCAGGGTTCCTAAATTTTTATCTAAATCAAAAATAACAATCAGGGTTCCTAAATTTTTATCCCGCAAAGCTCTTTATTAAAATACATTATGTGGTTATAATATTTATTTTATATTTAATAGGTTTATGTTTAAAATTTAAACAATGAACAATGCGAAATAAATAAAAGAAGAAAGAACTAACTGACAAACATCTTACAGATAACACACCTGATTTAACAATCGTGGAAAGAAACATATTTGCATAGTAGATGTGTTTCTTCCTGAATTCAAGAATTCCGGAGAAAGAATTTGATAAAATCTCCAAATACAAAGATCTGCAAATCAAGGTCGAAAGGTCATGGAACAAAAATGCAGTTGTCGTCTTAATAGTAATAGGAGCAGTGGTAGCAATCTTATCAAATCTCAGAAATCAGCTTAATATAATAGAAATTGGCAAAATAGAAGTATACCAACTCCAAAAGGCCGTTTTGCTTGGAACTACCCACACCCTGAGAAAATACCTGTGATAGCCCAGGCCCTTTGGAAGGGCTCGCTATTAAAGAATCTACCCAGTAGTCAAATTCAAGATAGACTGTGCAAACGCAGTATAATAATAAATTAAAGACATGTGGCATATGAAAAGAGTAAACATTGCACCTCTCATTTTGTCAGCCGCAATTCTAATCCCAACTAATATATTGCCCAGAAGCTTTGAAATGAAATTGACATCAACCCCCAACACGCACACTGAGCAACGAACGGCGACAATTTCAAACACGTGGGGAACAGACATGAGGTTCCTAGACATAACACCCGAATAATCCAAAGGAGATAGCCTCAAATACTCGGCAGTGCCAGTTTTTTCAAGTCTCTATCACCAAGAGCGAAAACACATGCAAAATAATAATGAAAATAAAATTACTGTTTTTAAGAAGCTCTGGGGAACACATCACGTGCTGCTTATATTTGCAAGTATTGTATTGTATATCCGCCTTCAAGGAAAGAACAAAATATCGATAGGATTTGCTTTTACATTAGCAAATCGATACACCACATGGTGTTAATGGGGGCTGATACTTTCGATACCGTTGTAATCGTTTAGAGAATCGATTGTCGGAGACAACCGATTCGCCAAATGCGTTGCCAATAATGGCTGTTCGCTCACTTATTCGGCTCGATTATCTTGATCTTTCTTTTTTTTATTTTTCCCTTTTTCTGACTTTACTTTTTTTTTTTATATATATATCAAGAGTGGGCACGCATGAGGCCAATGAGAACCGCATTCCAATTTATCATATAAAAAGCCACACCATAGTTACATAGTATTAAATACACAAATTTAATTAATATGGTTACATATTGTACCAAAGTCTTAAGTGCTATGTAAAATATACATGTAAGAAAATATAATTAAGAGAAAGAAAATACAAAATAATTATTTAAAATTTTTATAATAACTCCAAGAATGACCTATCGATGCAACCGAAGGTCTACTTTTGAAGCACAATGCTACTCTTCATTAACCGATTCACTTTCTTAGTCAATTTAACAAGATTCGCTAAAAAGTTTTGAAAAGGAAAGGAAGAAAAAGAAGAAAAAAGAAAGGGATTTAAAATTTCGCCGGGAGCTGCATGTTGGCGACTTGTACAACCCTTCTCGCCACTCCTCGCCAAGCTAGCACATGTAGCATTTTGTAAGTACAGAGTTGTATCTGGTAATTCATAGGAATAAGAGCTCTCGCGTTTGGAATAAATAATATGTTGTTATCTGTGTATCTTGAGTTGGTAGTGATGTTATTTACAAGACCATGGTGTCTTTTATGGAATAAGACTATTGTATGTTTTATGGAATAAGGCTATTGTGTCTTTTATAGAAAATTCAAAAATTACAGTCCATTACATAGATTAAGGAAAAGTGCCCGTCATTATCACCAGCGAAATAAGAGGATACCCGAAAGGACGTATCCCTCACGAAACCTTACATGGTCCGTCGCCGCGAAGTACAAGCACTTAAAATCTATAATTCAAGATAGCAGGTAGGAAAGTAATTTCATTAATTGGAATCTAATTAGTTTCGATTTAAATATGGAAAATTTAGAAAAAATTAGAAAGAAACGTGCTCCTGCGAGGGCGGATGTTTCTAAAATAATAGACAAAATCGAAAACTTATTAGAAATAAACAATAAAAATGTTGAAGAATGGTTTGAAGTTAATGAACAATTAATGAAAAGAGAGACTCGTTAAAGGTATTAAATAGCGAAGTCGAAAACTTAATTTCGGATTCGAATGAATTCGACAATGAAATGACCATTAGTGAAGATTACGATGAAAAAATTGTGAGCGCTAAGTGTAAAGTTAAAAACAAAATAAATATTTTTGAAGCAACAGTAAACGCTAGTTTAGTGTCACAAAGCATGGTAGCACAAGGTGGGTCAGTATGCATTAAATTACCGGAAATCCTCCTGCCTACGTTTAATGGAGAAATGGAAAATTGGAGCACTTCCAAAGTACAATTCCAAAACGTAATTTGCACAAATTTTCAATTGTCTGAGCAACAGAAGTTGCATTATTTAAAAGCCTTTCTCACCGGTGAAGCTAAAATTTTACAGATCGTAGCGGACGACTTCTTTTTATCTCTGTTTAAAGCTTTAGAACGGAGGTATGAGAATAAAAAGCTCATTATCAAAATGCGTGTAAATGCAATATTGAATTTGGAAAGACTCAATCATGAGTCATCGAAAGAATTAAGAAATTTAGTAGATGTTGTTAAAAAAAAATATTCGTGCATTGAAAGTGTTAAAAAAGTATGAAAGAAATGAAATGTCAGATGTGTTTATTTTAAATATTTTGTTGTGTAAACTTGATAAACAATCTCGAACGCAGTTCGAATTAAGTCTTAATTCTAATGCTGTTCCAACACTGGATAACTTAATTGCGTTGTTAGAAAAACGATCGCAAATATTAGATAATATTAATCAGAATGTTTTGGCAAAACGGAGGTATAATTCGGATGAAAATGGCAAATTTAAAATGAATTTGAAACCAAAGGCGAACATGCCCTGTATGTAAAGGATTGCATGCCATTTACCAGTGCTCAGAATTTAAAAGAATGTCGGTAAAACAAAGATATGAAATGATCAAAAAACACTCTCTTTGCTTAAATTGTTTAATAGATTGGCATAGGGTAAAAGAATGCCAGCAAAGTACAGATGCTCCCAATGCAGTAGAAGACGTAACACTTTCTTAGATGACACTAATCACCGAAGTGTTAGAAAGCAGGAAACCGCAACCCCATCTACACCCCTAAACGGTTCATTTGAAGATTTCAGTAGTAGTGAGAGAGTCGACGAAAGCGTAAACACAGCTGCAAAAGAGGGTGGAAATCCATGCGCTGTGTCTACTTCGAATCCGGTTGGAATTATCCCAACAGTCCAAGTACGGGTTGAAAACGGAAAAGGTTTTTATTTCTGCGCCTTGCTGGACTCTGGTTCTCAAAGGAATGTTTCGATAGGCTCAAAGTAAAACCAGAAAGAATAACCGTCGCAATTTCCGGTATAAGTAAAACAACTATTTCTATTAATTCTAAGATTTACGGCCGATATTTCGAATAAAAAGAAGGATTTTGTTAAGTCGGTGGGACCGTTAGTAGTACCTACAATAACAGGAATTTTACTTGCAAAATTTATAAAGGTGAATGATTTCGAACGGCCTCACAATATTGCATTAGCTGACCCTACATTTGAAAAACCCGGAAAGATTGATATTTTGTTAGGATCCAATATTTTCTTTGATATTTTAAGATCCGATAAAATAACTTTAGAACATGGGCGCATTATTCTCCAATGATACAGTACTCGGGTATATAGTTAGCGGGTCATCGTCCAGTTATGCTGCGAGTAAGGCCTATTGTGGTCTCCTAACAGAACAGGAGGATTTGAATGAAACAATGAAGCCCTTCTGGGAGCTCGAAGCCTTTGCAAACGAAGGGCCCGGTTCTTAGCCGGGAAGAGGAATACTGTGAAGCTAATTTCACCGAAACACGTAGAAGAGAAGAAGATGGACGGTATATAGTGCAGATGCCTCTTAAAGATTATATTAAAGAACTGGAGAATTCGCGAAAATTAGCAAAAAAATAAAGATTAAATCAATTATGGGAATGTTTGGATAGAAACCCGAAAATGCGTACCTTGTACATATATTCTATATCCGAGTATGAGAATCTGGGACATATGGTAAAGGTTAATGTAAGTCACGATGATTCTGCTAAAGAGATGTATTATTTGCCACATCACGGAGTTTACCGGCCCGAAAAGGCTACAATAAAACTTTGAGTGGTCTTCGATGTTTCTGAAGTCTTGACGAGTACTGGCCAATTGTTAAACGATTATTTTTTAAAGGGTGAAGTCAAGGAAGATTTATTTGACATATTAATCCGCTTTCTCAAACACAAATTTGCTTTCATTGCCGATATACAAAAAATGTACCGGCAAATTTTAATTGATGCTTGTCAACGAGACCTACACATGATAGTATGGAAAACACCACGTTCCGAAGATCCAGTTACGTATAGATTGGACACTATAACCTACGGTACGTCCAGTGTATCATTTTTAGAAATTCGCATGTTGAAGCAGATTGAGTTGGATGAATCTTCTAATTTTCCCGCAGCAGCAATAATGTTAAGTGATTTCTACATGGACGACGTCGTTACGAGAATAAACACCTTAGATGAAGCAAAACAACTTCAAACAGAGTTGATAAAACTCCTACAAAGCGGAGGAATGTACGTAAGTGGATTTCAAATCACAAAGGTTTGTTAAGTACCCTTACATCTGAAAAGGAATATTCGTTCAATTCAGAAACGGAAGTCAAAGCATCAGGGATGTTCTGGAAGACAACAGCGGAACACCCATCTTTCAAAGTGTTTATTTCATCTAGAGACCACTGCACAAAAAAAAAGAGATGTACTCTCCGAAATAGCCAGATTGTTCGATCCTCTCAATATCATCGGTCCTGTCTTCACAAAAGCAAAAATATTTGTGCAAGGACTGTGGCGTTTAAAAATAGACAAGAAGGAGCCTTTGCCCCACAAGTTTTGCCAAGAGTGGAAGTTATTTTTATCAGACTTACATCAGTTGAATCAAGTGATGGTCCCACCGCATGTCCTCGGAGATGACCCAATTCTGCTTGAATTGCATGGATTCTGTGACGCTACAGAAAAGGCCTATGGAGCAAGAGTATACCTTCGTTGCCAAACACCAGATGGGTATGTGCAAACTCGCCTGCTCTGCAGCAAATCCCGAGTATCATCTCTTAAGCCAACAACAACAATTCCTCGCCTCGAGTTATGTAGAGCCCTCCTTTTTTCCCGTCTTGTGCCGAAAGTGATCTCATCAATCAAACTTTCCATTAACCAAATCTGTCTCTGGTCGGATTCGACCATAGTGCTATGTTGGATTAATACAGAACCGTTTAAATTGAAAACCTTTGTCAGTAACCGAGTGGGAGAAATTCAAACTCTCATAATAGGATGTCAATGGCTGCACGTCTCTTCAAAAAATAACCCGGCTGACCTCATTTCAAGAGGAATGGCAGCCACGGGCATGCTGGGGAGTGATTTGTGGTGGACTGATCTCTCATTCCTAACAACAAATTGTGTATTTACTTCTGAACAATATTATAATTCAGAGAATATTTCTGATGAACCGTAGTCATCTGAACTAAAGAAGCAAGTTGACGTTGCATTCACTCTTACAAATAATTCACTTGTAAATGATATCCTTGCTCTGTCAAGTAACTATGTAAAAATCATCCATATTTTAAGTTATTTTTAGGTTCATAGTTAGCAGCAAGAGTCCAAAAAACAAACAGGTAAGATACAACCGAAGGAGATGGATTATGTAGAAAAGTGGTTAATAAAAGCTGTACAGGCCATTTAATTTGTAAATGAGGTAATAGACTTAAAAAAACAACTGCCTGTCTCAGATAACAGTAAGCTAAGATTTCTTAATCCATTTTTAGATGACAAAGGAGTCATTCGGGTTGGTAGGAGGTTCGGAAATTCTAATCTCAATTATGATGCCCACCATCCTGCTGTATTATCTTCTGGTCACAATTTAACAAAGCTACTTATTATATCTTTTCAAGAAACAAACTTTCATGTCGGGGCTCAATCACTATTGTGTTTCGTACGTCAAAGATTTTGGCCTATTAATGGCAGGGCCTTCTGTAGAAAAATTTTTCATAAATGCATAACTGGTTTTAAGGCCAAGCCGGTAATTTCACAACGATTAATGGGAAACTTGGCCCAAAAAAGGATAACTCAGTCTTCCCTTTAATCATGTAGGAATTGATTTTTGTGGATCAATTTTGATAAAATACAAAAATCAAAGGAAGGGTGTTGTTCATAAAGTACATGTATGTATTTTTGTTTTTCCACAAAAGCAATTCCCATTGAATTAGTCACTGATTTAACATCAGAGGCCTTTTTAGCTACACTGAAAAGATTCTTTTCAAGGCGTGGTAAAAGCGCAAAAATCTTTACAGATAATGCTACCAATTTTATTAGAGCAAACACTGAGTCGAAAAAATTGTATAATATGGTTCAAATGCCTGATGATAAAGTAGCTAATTATCTTTCAAAGAAAATGACAGAATGGAATTTCATTCCACTCAGGGCTCCGTCTCAGGGAGGCCTCTGGGAGGCAGGAGTGAAAAGTTTCAATTCACCTTAAGAGGGTGATTGGTACTTCTGCACTTACTTATGAAGAACTAATGACCATTGTAACTCAAATTGAAGCCATTCTAAATAGTAGACCAATCACTCCCTTAATAAATGAAATAGACGAATTTGATACTCTTACACCTGATCATTCTCTTATAGGGCGACCATCAAATGCAATTGTTGAACCCTATTTATTAAATGAAAAAGACAATAGATTAAATGGCTGGCGAAGGACCACAAAGATGGTGGAATTAATATGGCGTAGGTGAAAAACTGATTACTTAAATACATTGCAACAAAGGTCCAAATGGATGTTTGCAAAAGATGATGTTTCTATTGGTTCTATTGTCTTAATTAAAGAGTATAATATGCCAATTTGCAAATGGCTTATTGGAAAAATTGGAAACGTATTTCCTTGAAAAGATAAGACAAAATTCGGGTTCTTGTAAAAACGCAACATTGTTAATTTAAAAGACCAATTTCAAAAATATGTATTTTACCAGTTGAAGTTTAATGACAATTATTTTATATTGAATATATTGTTGTTGATCAGTACTTAGTTTCCTCCTTAAAGGAGGTAAGTTTGATTATTTGTGTATAGAACGAATCATGATGCTTTTTGTAAATATTTTTGTATTGAAAAATTTGTAGTTTAGTTATTGATGTTCCTTTTAAACTATGTTATATTTGCACATGTTTGAACGTTTTACAAACATTGCAAGGTGGGGCGGTATATATTGGCGACTGTACAACTCTTTTCGCCACCCCTCGCCAAGCTAGCACATGTAGCTTTTTGTAAGTACAGAGTTGTATCTGGTAATTCGTGGGAGTAAGAGCTCTCACGCTTGGAATAAATAATATGCTTAAATCTGTGTATCTTGAGTTGTAGTGACGTCATTTACACTTATACGCATTTAACTCAATGAAGAGTCGTCTCATTTGCTCACTCCCTATATATATATATATATATATATATATAAAAATATAATAACTAATATCTCTTTAAAGCAGGATTGTCTAACATACGGCCCTAGGACCATAACCCAGCCCGCTAACAGTGCTAATCCGTCCCGCAGAAGACAACTGTTTGGAATAAAAAAAAATTACCAAAACAAAAATTTGCGATTTTTTTTTTTTTTTTCAGAAATAAGCAAAAATCGGGAGGACAGCATGGCGAACCCCCTTTTATATAGTAGGTGAACAGAGAAATAGCTGGAAGAAACCCTGAATTTTCTTTTTCTTTTACGAAACCGCGCTGAAATCGATGGCCAGCGAGATCCGTGAGAAATTTTTAAGTGGTCCGCTGCCCAGAAAGATTGGACAACCCTACTTTTAAGGGGCTGTGATTTAGTTTAACAGGGTCTTAATATTTTACGAACGACCGTGCGTCACGAAATGGAACTACAATTGAACTTGGTTAACGCAAACACTAATAGTGGCATTGTCCGTGTTAACAGTGGCGTAGAAAAGGGAAGGGCCCCAGGAGGCTCAAGGCTCCCCATGGGATATCAAAACACATCATTTTCTCATAGTCCGCATCACAAAATCTTCTTTAAAGGCGCTTGAGCCTCCCCATAACCACTTGAGCCCTCCATGAGCTTTGAATTGCTATGCTACTGCGTGTTAAAAGTATTAAGCGTTATCTGCAAAGCATGCGATTCTATTATTGAGTCATTCAGTTGACGAGGATGTAGAAAGATAGTTCTTGTTGAACGTATGGGAGCCAACTCTACGGAGCCCAGTGGCTTAGGAAAAATAGGGTTCAAGCTCCCCCAAACTCTGAACATCACAGCACATTATTTTCTCTAATGCAACATCAAAAAGTTATTATCATTATACAATTTTCTTTGAAGTTACCTCAGCGCCCTCTCATAATTTTTGAACTGCTACGTCACTGATGGGGGCCCAGGTTTCTCCGCCCTCCTTCCAAATTTATGGATAATAAACAAATAAATGCAGAACATACATAGGCGTACGCAGGGGATTCATAAAGGGGGGATTACAGAGATACAAATCCATATATTTATATGTATATATACAGAACTGCATCGCAGTGGGGGAGTTAGGACTCCATCAACCCTCCCTGCATACGCCAGTGAGAACAAAACTTAGGGAGAAAAACGTAACATACAAACTACAGTGGAACCTGGTAAAATGATCACCTGAATAAAGTGACCACCTGAATAAAGTGACCACCTGAGTAAATTGACCACCTGAATAAAGTGACCACTTTTTATAAGAGAGAACTGGAAGGGATTTAGTCATGCCTATATTAAAGTCTTTCGTGTACAGTGACGACCTTTCTATGGGGACCACTGCAGTCCTATCTCAAAGGTGGTCACTTTAGGCAGGTTGTACTGTATATTAATTGTTATCGATGGTGTTCTTCCTATCACTGTACAAATGTAGATGAATTCCATTATGGAATATTAACTAAACTAAGTAAATTATTACTGTTAAACATAAAAATTAATCTATATCATTCAACAAACTTTAGCTATATTAACTACGGTAACATAATATGGGAAAATCTATCACTAACTACTTCGAAAACATTAAATAATTTTCTAAATAAAACACTTAACAAAATAAGTCTATATTCAAATAAAACCATCAAAGAAATAATAAAAATATTATGAAATTCTAAATCTAGCTAATATTCATAACTTACAGACGTTATTTCATATTTACGAACGAATGAATGAAAATAATCATAACAAATCTATTAAAATAAACGAATTAAATGAAAACTATAACACCAGACGTAAGATGGAATTGGAAAAACAAAATATAAGAAGAAATGCTGGAAAACATAATATAAATTACTACGGAATAGCATTATGGAACAACCTACCTATTGAAATTAAAGAAATCAAACCTAAACAAAAATTTAAATCAAATTTAAAAAATACTTACTAAATAATGAAAATTAATTCATTACGACTGGTTGCAGACATACAAACAATTGTTTTTAGCCTGTATCCTATGTCCGTAGCTATACATGAATAAATTATTTTTGATTTGATTTGATTTGAATGGAAACAAGCCTGATATCTTATTACACTAACCGCCTATAGAATAATAACAGTCTGGCAATTTTAAAAATAAAGATTTATTTGTATATTATTTTTTTAATAATAAAATTATAACTAGGGTGCAAAGACCCCCCTCCCCACCGCTTAAGCCTAAAAATCAAACTTAAGAACAAATGGATAATATTGGGATCTTACTGCGCTATTCAATGGTTTCTTCACGTTGGAAACCCTGATTAAAACTAATCCACATTAAGGAGGGTGGGGTTCGACTGTATTATAGAATATTAAGTATGACAAATAAATTTTAGTTGTGATAAATTAATTAATAAAAAGAAAGAAAATTAATAAAATTAGAAATTCAATAAAATTCCCTAAAATCAATAAAATTTTCAACTAAATAAAATATTCCGTCCAATATAAAACCTTTAATTTGATATAGGGCAGTGACAGATTAAGGGCGGTGCAACCGGCGCCGTCTCACTGGGCGCCAGGCCAAGGGATAGGGGAGCCAAAATGGCCGAACGGCCCCGGAATGCAGACAAGGACAAATCCAATTTGATCATAAACATGTTTACTCTTAAATAAGTTTCAATCAGTCAAATTTATATTTTGTAAGTTTCCTGGATGCAATATATAATTATGTTTATTTCTTTCCGGTGGTTTTCTGAAATCGACAAAAATAAATTCAGGCTAATATGTAAAACTACATCAAAATGGATGAACTTTCTTGGATGAACTGTACAGAAGATATTCCAGATTATTAAAACGCATGCAAGGCTATAATTTTTATATTAAGACGATTTAATTTTTGGTTCATCAGGAAATATACTTGTAGTTTAGTTACATGATATATATTTTTGTTGCAAGAGAGTTTTAGTTGTTATCGTGGTTTTTTGTCTTTTAATAATATTCAGTATTTTTTATAATACGATTCGGTGGCCCATTGATGAGATATTACTAATTAACACAAAAACTGTGTCTAAAAAGGAATTTGTTTGAAAATAATTAATACTTAATGGTGCGGGGGCGGGGGGCGCCAGGCTCACACTGGGCTCCATATGACACAAGTCTGTCTTTGATACAGAGTCGAAATTCAATAGAACCTTGAATTCAATATAATATTTTTAATTCAATACTATTTTTAGTTCAATGGTATTTTTAATTGAATACTATTTTTAATTCAAAACAATTTGAAACACAACCAAATATTTATTTTAAAATAAAGTTCAATAAAATTCGAAATTCAATGAAACTCTAAGATCAGTGAAATTTTATAAAAATTTAAAATTCAACGGAACTGAATAGAAAGATTATTAAAAACTAACCAAATCAATTAATTTATTTCACGTCGTTTCAATTAAAAGTCTTCGGAAAAACACACTAAAAAAAAAATCATAAGTTTCTCGGTTGTTTAATGATTATAATCATGGCTATGAACAGGGGCGGATTGAGTCCTCTCAAAAGGTGCATACTTTGGATTTTTGGAGGGCGCGAGTCCTATCGCTCACGAGGGGGGTCACTGGCCACCGGCCCAAGGGTCGGCTGAACAGTTCGCCCTTGGCTATGAACTGACCAATCTGGGTTGGGTACCAAGTATATTTGGTTATGTATAAATGTATAGTAATTCAGAAGTCAGATCCTATACGATCTTCCGTATCATCTATCTTCCGATAAAATGCAGACAAATAAGTTATGATCTGGCAACGCAGACGATGGCCCTTCCCGCCAAAAGAAGCATGTCTAAAAATCCTTGAAAGCAAACGTCCCCTTCTTCCACTTTTATTTTTTATTTATTTTTTATTTATTTGAAGTTTATAGTTGAATCGGAGCTCTTAACAAATAGAGAATCATTAGCTTCATTTATCATAACGATAAAAGCGGTGAACGAAGTGGTTTATGCAATAAGTCTGGCCATGCCAAAAGGATTTGTTGTTATATAACTATATTTCAGTGATGAATTGCGTTCCGAGAAGAAGGAAACCATGACAATATTTTTTCTCCAAATGTCATTAGAGGGGGCGCTCCAACACATCGTATATTGCAACTAGCTATCTCTACACGTAGAAATTTTGGTCGAAAAAAAGAAAAATGTGATTTTTTTTTATACAGAAGTGGGAGGGGAGGGAACATGGCGTGATATATTAGTAGTAGACGCCAATATCGAATGGAAAGAAGCATTTCGTTTGATACAGAGAGTTTATAGTTTGTACACACACACACATATATATATACACACATATAGGGTAATTCCAGGAGAGATGGCCCCCCTTTTTAAGAATTGCTATAATTTCGTTATTTATAGCAATATTGGTGAAAAAATGGCACCATAGTATCCTGAAACTATTTTCTAAAAATGTCTATCAGTATAAATGCCCGAGACACTTAAACAAGTTTACTATTAATTTAGAAAAAAAAATGCAAGTTGTCCCTTTATCCCATACCACTCCGGGTTAGATGGACCATGTGCTACGGGAGAGATGGACCTACTTAAAATTGAAACAGGAATGAGACTAAACATTAGTAATAAAAATTGATAATTGAATATTATAATCACAACTTTTTTTAACTTTATTATTTAAATTCGTCAGTTTCATATTTTCTTCACCTACATAGGCAAGGACGGATCCAGGACATTATTATGAGGACGGTTTCGGGGTCCCTCAGGGGGAAAATGCTTAGTTTTGGACTTTTAAATAGTTTAGGTAAATGTCGTTATATTACTAGCCTTCCTTTATCTTCACCAAAATATTTAATTTATGACAATGAATTAAAGATGGGCTTTTCTTTAATTAAACTATATGGTTTAGGGTAGATTATAGTCAAGTATGACAGAAGGATAACCTAGTAAAGGAGACATATACAATAACCAAAATCATAATTTACAATGTAATTTATTTACAATGTAATTAATAGAACAAGTTTAAATTCAAACTACAAAAACATCGTAATTATTTTACTTTTTTTATAACAAGCAACTTTTTAAAAAACTTGAAGTTTATAGTGCAAAGTCGAGCCATCTTGGTTTCTTTGAAAATTTGTCAATCACTTTATTTACATCAATATGAATGTCTCTGTGGGTGTGTATTAAAAGTCTCTTCTGTCATCCGCGTTCGAAGCCAAGTTTAACGGCGCTTCAAGGATAAAAAACTACGTTCTGCTGAAGCAATACTTACTGAAAACGTAGTTTGAAGGTCGAGAAGCTTGTATATTCGTGGAAAAACGTCTGGATCGCATTTCTCCAAGGCTTAGATACTTTGGACGCCAATGTAATACTTTTGTTTATTACAGTCGTAACAAACAATACATAAGATATTCTTCATCAACTTTATTTTTTTCCAATTTAACTTTGACGGGGGGGGTCGATCGCTCCCTTCACCCCTCGCTGGATCCGCCTTTGTACACAGATCACATTTATTGGCATATTTGGTGCAGTTCTCATGTAACCAACGGCAACATATAGTACGTCGTATCCAGACTTCACTGCTAGTAGTTGCATTGTAGTTCTCATTACACCCTGCACATTCATTTTCATTCCAGTCGTCTGTGTCATCATCCCTAGGCCTATCATCGTATACAACACCACTATTCGAGCATCCGTCCAAAACTAATGAGTTGTTGTTCTTTCTTCGTTTGGTTTTCGGTGTATTAGGTTTGGGTAAATTAGGTTTCCGCCTTGGCCCACTCAGTTTTGCCTTCTTGACTTTTTGGTTATTTATATTCTCTTCAGAATTCAACACTTTTGAAATACTTGCTGCCTTACCCATCAAGGTAGTGGGTTTTTTTTTTTGTTTTGTTTTGTTTTTTTAAATCGGAGCTGGAGAAATAGTGTTCAGTAACTTAGTTTGTATCGCTTCATCGCCTTTATTTCCAGCACAAGCTTTTTCGGTATAAATGTAGTATAGGTTACCTTTTGGCGTAGTTTCTTCGGTGGCTGTTTGGCGGTTTCTGGCAACCTCCTTTTCTACAGTTGGTGGATCTAGAATGTTCTGTTCTGGCAGTCCTAGAGGCAGCGTCCTTGCTTTCGGCTTTTATCCTGTTCATTTCATTCTCAGGATTTTTCATCGTCAAGACGTGCTTTGGATTCCGGTTGTATTGCTTTTTACATTTTCTTTGGGGATTTTAAAATACCCATGACTTTTTTATTGCGTCAACAGCCTTCCGCAAATCGTCTGCATTCCGAATTTCTTTAGTAGACTCCACTTTCCTTTTATATGTTGTTAGCATTTCTCTGGAAAAAAATATAAGTTATATCGGCTATTTTATGCGAAGCGGTGCATTTTTTTAATATCAAATATTCAGAAGGTCATATTAAAAACACATAGAGGCAAATTATTATTATAAATATAAAATTATTAATCATTTGTCGAAAAAAATAAAATTTTAACTATATAAAACCTGGTCCATCTCTCCCGTGTCGCCCTGGTCCATCTTTCCCGATTACCAGGGAGAGATGGACCAAGCATCCATCGCGCCCACTTTGGCGCCATTACCACTACGGCCCACTACAACTGTTGATTAACTTGACATACACCTCATGTGAGATGATGGTTCAAAAATATTATCACATAACTTATGTACACCTTATGATCTAAATAATACAAAAAAACATTTGACTCACCTGATTCGTACTATGCAGCTTTTTCGCTCAAATACTTGAACGAAGACAATAAAAACAACGCACCGGAAGTATCGCGTCCGCCATTACAAGATGGCACTACCACCAGAGCCATCTAGCGGTCGGTTCCAAAAGTGTCCATCCCTCCGGAAGGACGTGTTGCCTACCCACAAGATAGCGGTGAAAAACCGCTACGGGGGCGCCTACTACCGAGGGGACTTGTGGGCGTAAATCACAATTTTGTCTTACTAAACCTTAAGTAATAGAACCTAAAATTATGCATTTTAAAATAGTTTTAAGTATGGATAGATGTAAACAAAATAATTTAAAGCAAGGGTTTCAAACAACCAGTCCTTAACTGTAAATCAACGGAACTTTATTTAACGATGTAAACAATTCAAACGATAATTTTGCATTATTTCTCTTTAGTGCTTAGTCTTATTTTCCCAGTTTTACGAAATTTTACATCCAGGTCGGCGAGAGGTGCCGTGATAGGAGGGCGCACCGGGGCACCCCTGGAACCCCGGTGGGCTAGCACGCCCCTGGCGTCGTTTAATATATTTTGTCTAGCCAATATTTAAGATTATTTCCTGGAATAATAAACTTCGGTTACTTCGTGATAGACAGCAGTGTTAAGCCGTTTTATAGACATCGGAAGACATTACAACCCTTCTCAGGGATAACACAATTGCCCACTTTGTTAAATACTGATCAATACGCAATTTCACCGGTGTATGTCTTTATGAAATTATGACAACTTGTCCCGGTGGCTTTGTGTATGAAAAAATATTTGGCAATTGCGTTACCTTTGTGAAAGGTCATAAAACCTTTCAAAACCTTAAATACGGAGAAAAGGGGCAACGTTCCCATGTTTCGGTAGCCCAGTCGGCTAAGACACTCTGGTTCGTATGGAGGGTCCCTGATTCGAATCCAAGACGGTGTTTTTATTTTTATTTTGTACAACTACAGCTCTAGTAAAAGCGTGTGGGTAGGAAAACTATAGCCCGTTTTACAGATAGAACAACAACAAGTCCAAGTGCAAGAAGACATGTATAAGAAATTCAAAAAAACAAAGCAAGACCTTATTATAAAAATATGAAAATTTGCCGCATCAAAATGCTTGTGATCAAAGCTAACAATAAATAATACTCACATGAAATTAATTTTCGAATTTAGCGCGGAAAATATGGATTGGTTTGGTATAAGATCGAAGTGTAACACATTTAATCTCTTTTAGCGAGCAAGACTTTTTGCTCATCGGATTTAACGAGGAAAAAATGGCCAATCAGCTTGATATAGACAGGAAGCAGTCGTTTGCTTGTTGTACAGAAATTTGATGCAAATTTCTTTCTTGGCATTAAGGACTAGTGATGCGCGATTGCGAGATGTTTTAGTCGATTGTCTCTATGATTTGAACCTCTCGAAATCTCTCGAGGTTGACTCGATGCATGGCGTCACCGTGCGTAATGGAACCGGTTCTTGATTCGTTGGTTCGTTATTGGCAGTTCAGTAGAAAAAAAACAACCAAACTATGGACCTTTTAATTGAGGATCGCGGCGTTTTAATGAAAACACAATAACAATAAATTATTGAACGTTTATTACGTAGACTAAACGTAAATACATAGATTCGAGTCAGCGAGAGAATGGAATCGCATCGAGATAAAAAAATAAGTAAGGTAAGAAATAAGTTTCGGTGGAGGTCTAGCAGAGCTGCAATCGAAAGGAAAGCCGATTTCATACGAACATGGATAACTAAGTCGGAAATTGCAATTGAACATCTCGATTGTTAAGTTCAAGGACGAATGAATTGTTGACTCGATTGTAAATAAGATTCGATTGCGATTCTTTCGATTGCAAAAACGAGTCGAGTACAATTCTTTCGATTACAAACAGGAGTCGATTACGAATCTTTCGATTGTAAACACGAGTCAATTGCGATTCTTTCGATTATAAAAAATTTCGTAATCGTCCATCACTATTAAGAACAGAGAGAAAAGCGCACCATACCCAGAACAGCTTTTACAATTGTATAAACAATTGGTTCTGCCTTTGCTCGAAACGTTGTGTGTCAACCAACTTCCATTAGAAAAATGTAAGTTACGCATTTAAATTCCCAGCCTAATATGTGTAGTCTAGTGGCTTAAAGTTTTGCACAGCAGTGCGTATGCTTCTCTCTGTGCTCATTCTTTCACACATCGTAATTCAAGTGGATGTATTACTGGTGAATTTGTAAGTAGGCACACAAGGCACACGCCTAGAGGTGCCACTTGTTTTGGGCAATAGATGAGAACTCAAATATAAATTATCTGTTATTTACGAAATTATCTGTAACGGTATTCATTTGAATAATTATATGAAAAATCATTTTCATAAAAAAAAAAAGTAAGTACTATACTCGTATTTTTATTTTTTTCGAAAGTATTTTTTTTTATTTTTTTGTAAGGGGGAAAATAAGGGGATGGATATATAGACTGTGGCGGCAATTTCCTAAATTCGCTATTAAGATATAATTTATATTATTATTGTTATCATATTGTTATTGCTATATATCATACTGTTATTGTTTTTTTAAATTATAAGCGAATTCAAACCCTGCAATTCTATAGAAAGTTGGTGACAAATTTCTAGAGAAAGTTTTACACATTTCATTTGTTAACGTCGGCTTTTTAGGTAAATAGATTTGGTTCCATTTAAAAGCCCCTTTTCAGACGATTATTCGTACGAAACCGATGTGACTGCTTTAGTTCATATCCAGTTGCTTTAATTGGCGGTATTGGCTTTGTTTTTGGCGTTCTTTAGGTCCAAGATGAAGCATTGTTCCACTAAATGTAAAACTCGAACCAATTGTGTCAGTTTATTATGGGTTTGGAAATTCTTAATTGGGAAATGACCCCTGATTGTAAGAAATGGCGTCATGGCACGCAAAATAAGCATTGATTTCTATGGGGGCTGGAAGAAGAGATGTTGACTAAAAAGATGGGGAGGTGGACTAACCAAACTTTGTACCATTCAGTTCGGGCACGTAGCAACAGGTTACTGGTCTATTTCGTGAAAAGCACCGATTTGAGCATTGATTGTGTCCTGTACATTTCAACAAAAACCTTGGCCAGCATCCAGCTTATTTGTAAATAATGGTTTCCAAAATTTAAACGACTGAATTGCCCAAAGAAAATACCTGGTTTTCATTTTTGTAAATATTTTTGTGCCAACTGGCTCGCGAAGACACATACAATCATATATTAATGACTACAGCCTTACTCTCTGTGTCTGTGCATATAATTCGGGCATAAGCAATTGTATATTTTAGCCCTTTTTAGAACTACTGCGTACAGAAATGCATAAAACCAGCTAATTTTCAAATAATATATGTAACTTTTAAGCATCTTATTATTCGTTTATCGGAAAAATTTCGCATGTTATTGTTTTGTATAAAAGAACCAATAAATAATCTGGAAATGTTGGCCGAGCAAGCGGCACTGTGTTTTCAGGTGACGGAGGGACATAGGGTCAAAGAGATCAAGAAAGGGAAAAATTTGCACAAAATACTAAAGTCAAACTTTCTCTTTATTTCTATTGGCGTAAAAAGGAAAATTGATTTGAAAACATACACATTTAATTGTGTTCCAAGACGTCAAGAAAATAGGTATGTTCATAGCTGGATATGTCACCATTCTTATCAAGGAGACGGAATAGTTCTGTTCTATTGTGATAGACTGGTCGTTGACCAAAGGTCAGGTTAAGTACAATTAAGCGTGGACATAGGGTTCATGACCCCCAAAAATATATTTTTTGACTGTAAAAAATTCCAATTTTCATGATAAATGAAGGGCATTACTCCAAAATCACGGCAAATTCTCTCCGATTATAGCTCATTTGCGTACATCCCAGATGCGTACAAAGTGGAGGTGGGGGACAAAAGTACGAGGGGGGATGAGTTTTAAGAGAAAGAGAGCTTGGCGATTTAGTACCTGTTTTACTTAATGAAATGTATCACTATTTCAAGTAGTTACAGTAAAAATCGGTTATAACGACCTCCAAGGGACCGTAAATTCGGTCGTTATAAACGATATTTTTTAAAATCATAGTACAGTAATACATGTTAGAGTTTTATAGATTGTTTTGATAGCAAAAATTATAAAAACTTGTTGGTTTACAAATAAAATAAAAATATATTTAATTATAATGAATTTAATTACTGTATATATTAAAATATATCGATAGCCACGCTAAATATATATAATGCATTTTTTAAACGAAAAACTTGAAGCAAATACTAAAGTGTATATTATAAAAAACAAATGACCTATAAAAACTTATGTAAAATTCCTTTCATTCAGATGAATAAATATAATATTTATTAGACTAACGATTCCCAAAAAAATCGATAATTTTTGTTTTCTATTTTGGCGTGTGTTTTTAAGAATCGGGTTTCTAAATTGTTTTCAATAAAATTTATAGAAAACTCAACTTCTGTTGGCATTTCATCGTGCAAATAGAATTAGCGAACGATTGTCATTGCCGACAACGCTTCCGAAATTGTTGGCTGCGGGAAGGTAATATCGTGATTTTCATTTTCGAGTTCCTTCTCATCCTCGTCTGCTTCGAACTCGAATAGAGGTGAAGCGATGTCTGTATCTGACAGATCTGGCGTGGTTTCAACTTCGTCATCAACGGTAGCGTAGTCGTGGAAATTATTCATTTTTAAACATTCTGGTATGTTTAACTCTCCTTCCCAAATATTTAAGTCATCATCATCGTTAGCATTATCAGTGGTAGTACAACTGGTCATGCTGGGAAAAAATTCACCCTGTTTAAAGCAGTTAGCTATCTTTTGATGGCTGACTCGATCCCACGCTTTAGAAATCATATTCACCACATCTAGAATATTTATTGTAAAATCAACCCCCAATCTCAATATTGTGGATCATCTTTAGGCTAAACAACTTTCTAAAATTAACTTTTAGTGAGTTTATTACACCTTGGTCCATCGGTTGTAAAACGCTGGTTGTGTTCGCTGGTAAAAATACAAGTTTTATGTGCTGAAGAGATTTCACTGCAGGGTGAGAAGGGCAGTTATCCAGTAAGGGAAGAATTTTCTTTTCTTTGGCACGCAATTCTGCGTCCCATGCATGTGTTATTTTCTTAAAAATCTCGGATGTTATCCAAGCTTTTTTGTTGTTTTCGTATATCACAGGAAGCGTCGTCACATTTTTTAAAGCACCTGAGTGTTTTTGATTTTCCAATTACAGCAAGTTTCTTTTTTATACTGCCGGTCATATTTGCAGCAACTAACAGTTATTCGATCTTTAGAAAACTTTCCGCCAGAACATTTTTCTCCTTTAAACTGAAACGTATTACTGGGGGAACGCTTGAAAAAAAGTCCGATTTCATCAGCGTTAAATATCTCGTCATCCCTGCATCATTCATGAACTTTTGGCCAAACAGTGCTAAGCCAATTATCGCTGATACCAGAAGGTACTTCTGCTGACTCTCCACTGATTTTCCCGAAGACGATATGGTGTGTGTCTTACGGAAACGCTGAATCCAAGACATCGATGGTGTGTGTTCTTTCGCAAGAAGTGTAATGGGAAAGGTGGCCGCCGAATGGGGCAGCGCTGTATTCCCAGACTGGCTTTTGTCACATAAAATGACGACCAGTGGACCGAGAAGGGACACTGGGGGGGAGGGGGCATTGCAGGGGATTGTCGATCGAAACAGGCGTACAGAGACGCACAGCTCACATGATTGTCGTCATTCAACGTCGACCGGAGGCCATCCACGATCAGTCCGCCCCGAAGAGCGGCCGAAATAGATGGATGGCGCGGAAGAACACCCCGGGCCGGCCGGTACTCCTACAGGAGACCACCGGACACCGTTGAGTGGGTGAGGTGCCGCGAGCGGCAGCGAACAGGCGTAAAACATTCCCCGCAACCAGGGCGCGCGAGACCAGCATAGTCCGGACAGGCATTACATACCAAATTATCATCCACTGTTTGCGAAAGCTGGCCCCCAAGCGATCGCAGCGGACGAAGACAATGACGAACGCCCGTCATGGACAGAAGGCCAAGCACGGCCCTAGCGACGAAGTCCGAATTACGAGGGAGGGCGGAGTCCGGTCCCAGAATAGCAGAAGCAGGCATCCATCCACCGCCACCCGGCGGCCAAAGTGAATATCCCAAGCACTCCGTCTTAAGCGAGCTGGAACCAACACCCGCCAGCCCGGACAGACATCCGCACGCCACCAGAGCTGAGACTGAACTCCGTACGCTCTCTGAATACGGAATATCGTAATCGTATCTCCAATAGCAGCTTAGAAAAAGGATGGGGCTTCAGGTCGTACCCTATATGCCCCTGACATGTCTGGACATTTTTTTTTGATCCGAGGATTTGGCATTTTTGAAACGGTCACAACGCGTTGTGGTCTTTTTTTCGCTCATTGAGCGTTCTCAATACTTGAGCCTAACAGGCGGCTCTAGGA
>QLNU02015003.1:2895701-2923394 GCA_006491805.2 Dysdera silvatica
GACTCCGCAGAAAGTTTTCTGCAGTCATCTCAATCAATTTTGTCCCATGCGGTCTTAATAGCAATTTTTAATGTTTCTTTATTTGTTGGCTGCTGCTTCATGACAAGTTACCACCACAGATTTTCAATTAGGTTTAAATCCGAGCCGCATAGTAAATATTCCGTCCATGATTTCGGTACGAGCGTGGAAAAAATCGTAACTTTTCTCGTATATTTGTAAATCATCGTAAGTGATTCGAGCAACGTAGACCATTTGTTACGCTTATATAGCACGCGTGTGTACCTATTTTTATACTTCAACATTCTGATTTAGGCTTTTAAAATTATTGAAGTCAATGTGGCATAGTCCATAATCCAATCACGCATATCAGATTCATTTTCCAAATTTACGTAGAAGCAATGTTCATTTTCAAATTTTCCATATTTAAAAGGATTGGATAGACCTTTAGCCTCAACAGTAGTCACTTTTCTTGATTTACTACTACTTTTAATATTTGAAAAATAAATATATGTATTCAATAGTTGCATAAATTAAGGTAGCATTAGTTTTGTTATAGATACTTCGTTGATTTATTTTTTTAATTCAATATTTTTTGTTTTGTATTGAACTAATTTATATATATCGTTAAAATTATTCATAAACCTTGGAAGGCTTTCATAATTGAAAAACTTCATCACAGGCCATGCCAAGAGGGGGAGGGCAGTGAGATTTCGCCCCACCCCCTGCAAAAAAAATGATGTCTCTTTACCAGTACATTTTCTATGAATCTTTGTAGAATCATCGATGTTAAAGCGTGCTGCTCTGCGAAGTCATTAAAATTGTAAATAGTTCAAATATTTGTTGTTCAGCGATCCATTTTATTTTAATTATTTAGTTAACTACTTAACAATTAATTTCTCTAATTAACATTTTATAATAATCGTTGAAGATTTATTACAATAGATGGCGCCACGAGTTTGTGGCTGTAAAAAAATCTTGCCCTCCTCATCAAAATGTTGGCATGTTAATAATTTGTTATATATTGAAAATCGGCAATTTAAAAAAAAAATGGTATTAATCAAACTTGCCTTCTGTTTTCTAAAAGTTTATTATCGCTGATATTTGATATTAGCTGAAAGAAAAAAAGTTATTCTAGTAACGCGGCCACCCCACATACATGAATTTGACGTCATAAATCAAACATGGCGAATTTACGATGATTTATGAAAACAGTTACGATTTTTTCCACGCTGGTGCCGAAATTATGGATGGAATGTCATAATGCATCCGGGCTGCAAGCCTGCCAGTCCAATGTCTTGTAGTTTGTCTCCGAAAAGTAATTTTTAACAAAACGAGACCTATGACACGAGGCATTGTCGTCCATGAAGGTGACTTCCTCATACTCAAACCGATACTCGACTGTTGGAATGGGAAAGGCGTTTAAAATCTCGATGCAGGCTTCCGAATTCGTAGTTCCACTTACTATACATAATTTACTTGGACCTTCGGACGACATACTCCCCCACTCCAAAGATCACAAAAGATGTAGGAAACTTTTTGCGGAACTTCAATCTTCATTTATGGCTTTTCCTTTTAGACGCCAAACAAATGTTCCACTCTCATCACTACTACCAGTGGTACGTATTCTTGACTCATTACTAAATATCACTGCGCTCCAGACCAGACCAGTCGAATTTTTCCTTCGTTTTCCCCCATTTTAATCTAGCTCGTTTATGTCTTTTTGTAAGTTTAGGTTTAATCTTGGCCTTATAAAATCGAAAACCCATACTCTATACAGATGTATCACTAAAATTGCATATATGTGTTGAATAAATTTGCAGATTATCAATTAACACTGATTATCATTTATAAAGAAAGTTAATTAATTTATCGCGACTACAAAATTTTAAATCAAGAGTAATTATACAATTAAGCGCTTATTATATATATATATAGTAGGTCCGCCGCAGGACACTAACATAATATTCATCGCATTGACATAATATCCATGATATATTTTTAATTATTGTTCTTGCAATTTTTAATGAAAAGTTCAAGTATTATAAATTGGATTTTAATTAACTATGTGTAACTTTTAAGCACAGCGATTGATTACCGTCATTTTAGTGCAGATATAAACAACTGTATGCATATTTTTTTATTTGGATAAGATTAACTGTTAACAGATGCCATCTTGTAAGATCTTTAAATTTTATTTCCAGAATAGGGCGTAATCGAAAAAAGCTTTTCGAAATATGGGAAAAAGTGTTTCAGAAAAGAAAACTTCTACAATTTGGGACTATGTGTACCTTTTACTAGGCTTTGAAGATAGAGATGAAAGTGGGATATCCCTTTGCCTTGAAATACAAAACAAAATTAAGTGGTTCAATAGCAAAGTTAAAACAAAGCGGATGAAACGTTGCCGAATTGAATCAAAGTTTTTGCAAATTGAGGGTGACTTTAGTTAGAAAACAATAAAATTATCTATACAAATCCCCATACTGTGTAGAGACTACCTGATCAATAACTACTGTGTTGCATTAGCCCATACCATGTATACAGGGTGATTCCGTAAGTCCTTATGAGCTGAAATAACTGTTGAACCAAGTCAGGTAGACTCATGAATGTGGTGTCTAGGTATAGTGAAATGGCTATGAGCTACACAATGAGATACCCCTCAGTACCCTTTAGCGATAAATTCAGAAGTTAGAGTTCGTATTTCGGAAACTGTGAGAGATACGACCAAAAGTTAAATTACAAAGTTGTAGAGGATCATCGATTTATCAAGAAGAGCTATATCGGGTCCACGGATATGATAAACAGTCGCTTGTAATCAGAGGCGGGCGAGAATTGTATTGAGTGTATGCAAATGAAATTTCATGAAATCAGAAAACGACCGTGTGCAAATATGACGTCAAAACTTTGGCGTAGTACAAGTAAGGAAAATAAAAGGAACCTGAATGTGAGTAATCAACTGATACTATAAACAATAAAATACGTGCATACAGTAAAAAGCAAAATAAATTGAGAAGAAATTTTTTTTTGACAGTCGATATTTATGATTCGTTTGTGGTTTTGTTCGTCGATTGTAATTCGGTTTAAATTTAGTAATGCCGCAATTGAAATGTGTTAGTGGCAACAGTTCATTTCTATTGCTGTTAATCGAAAAGCGTAGTGTGTTCTAACGTTTTTGCTTATTTCTCCTTCTGTATGAACTTTAAAGCTAATTCCACATGTCAATATTGTATTTTTGTGGGGAAACAGCGACTTTCTCTCATGATCAATATTATTATACGGTCACCTTACCCTTTGTTTGCCTCTGATTACAGGCGACTGCATATCATATCTGTGGACACAATCCGGCTTTTCTAAAGACATCGATAATGCTCTACACCTTTGTAATTGAACTTTTGGTCGTCTCTCCTACAGCTTCCGAGCTACGAACTCTAACTCCGGAATTTATCGCTAGGGGGCGCTGAGAGGTATCTCATCGTGTAGCTCATACCCATTTCACTATACCTAGACACCACATTCATGGGTCTACCTGACTCGGTTCAACAGTTATTTCAGCCCATAAGGGCTTACGGAATCACCCTGTATATTCTATATATGTCCGCAGGTTTCCAGTACGTTCTCGTTTGAAATATTATCAAACATTAATTATCTGTATCAAATATGTAATATACGTGCCAAATTGTCAATAAGGCAGCCAGGATATTTGCTGCGATTAAAAACGTGGGCGTCGGAATTATTTCGTATAAGAAATTATCCACGAAAAAACTGGCCGCGGACGCTTTCTGTGTTGGCCAATATTTGGCAATTGTGTTATCCTTGAGAAGGGTAATAATATCTAACAACCTATATATACGGAGAAAGGGAGCTTCGTTCCTGTCCCCGATGGCCTAGTGGTTAAGGCGCTCCGGGCACAACGGAGCAACCCTAGTTCGAATCTAGGTTGGGGATGATACTTCTTTTTCTAATATAATAAAAAAGCTCTAGTTTGAGATATGAAACATGGGTGTCGAGATTATTTCGGATAAGTTCATTACATTTTACATAGGGAGAGTTCAATCATTATGTAAGCACCTTTGGGGGGCTGCCATTGTGCTAATTTTCTTATGTCCGTCAATGTTAACTTTTTGCCCCGGGGAAAAACGGTATTGCCTATCATAGCTCTTGAACGTGCAGAAAAAGCTTTAAAAAATTGCACCATATTTTGTTTTCTTTCTTGTAATTTGAATATTTAGCGGGCATATGAACTTTGAGTTTTAGGGGCGTGTCAAGAAAGTGGGGGGTGTAGCGGCCTCCTTGAAGGTAACCACTGAGTTCGTGGGGGGGAGCAGTGTCGTATTTATTTATGGGCACGTTGGGCACCTGCCCAGGGCGCAAAATGTCTATGAGCGCAAGAGGCACCGAATTTTTTTTTTTAATTGCAATTTATTTACCGTAAAATTCCGTCGATCAGCTCTCCCCGAGAAAACGTCCTTCTCCTCCCCCCTTTTTTTTTACTCTAAATCTGAAATTCTGAAAAAATTCCCGAAATAATTCCTGCTCCTTCCAAGGTCAGATCCAGGCAGGGGGCGTGCGCTCCGATGAGAATAATATATTTTCATTAAAAATGATTATTTTCAAGTAGAAAATAAAACTAAACTTACAAGTGAAATTTTCAAACTTCGCGCCCTCCCTGAAATTTTATTCTGCATCTCAGAGGTGATTATGTTCCGGAATTTCCGTAAATTCCAACTTGCCTCTTCCGGGATTTCTTTTTAAAAATTACAAAAATTTTGTATTGTTTCTTATAATTTTTTATATTCCTTCGGAAATCAGTGTCTTTACCAAAAATATTACGTAACTTTTCAGGGAATTTTTTGGTATGTTCAGGGAATCTGGTTTGGACTTAAATCACTCCTGGCATCCGCCCTTGCCCCCTCCCCCAAAATGAAAAAAAACAAAATATCGTCGTCAAATAAACTAAATTTATTTATAAAAATATCATTATTATATCTTATAATGATCCACATAAGGTAGGCTAATCATAAATGTCGCTACTTCTCTATCTTCGATTTTTTGTCGAATTTGAGGGAGAGAAATAACAGAAATCTGTTTCTGTTAGTACAGCCGGAGGGGGCATGGTCGTAACTAGCTTCGAAGTCTAGGCGGCTAACTTTTTCCAGGGGCTGACCGATTTTCTAGGAGGGCTAAACGGTATACCGCAATGATTAGAAGAAATTTTCTAGGGGGTTAGCCCCCTAGTTACGCCAATGGAGGGGGAGCCAAAAATCGTCGTGCTCAGGCACTGGCAGCGCAGAGAACGTGGGGGCCCCGCCCGCAACGATATCCGATATAACGATAAATCCCACTACAACGATAATTTTTCTCGGTCCGTATAATAGTGTTGTAGAGAGGTTTTACTGTATAATGAACCCTCCCTATAATAATAACTCCCTCTACAAAGATAATTTTTCTCGGTCCGTATAATATTGTTGTAGAGAGGTTTTACTGTGTATGTATATTAGTGGTGTAATCCTAAAAAAGAAAGTAGCCTAGCGCTCTTCTAAATCAGGGGTGTATCCACGGAGTGGTCAGGGAACCCCTAACCAGTCAATAGCCCATTAATCTGATAGGGACAGAAATTATCATGTATGGGTTGTTGAGCTGGCATTGCAAGACCTCCCCCCACAAATGCCCCTCTGGATCCGACACTGCCTACAACACATAGTTTCGGGGGATATAAGCTTAAAATAATAATAATAATGTGATATAAAAGCATGTGCCCAAGCCAAACTAAACCGTGAATGGCCTCTGAAGTGAGCTAATAAAATAAAGAAAACAATTGAAAAAGATAGCCAAAAGTCCACCTTTTCGCCTTTGTTGTGTCAAACAAAGCATTGCGGCTTTTTCTATTTTCGGAACACAGTTTATGACACGTGTTCCAAGCTGTAATTTCATTTTAATTCCCACGATTCTTAGTTGATTTATTCAAAATTTTAGGGTCATTGCTCTAAAAAATTTTTTTTCTTAATAAAATTGTAGAGCCGCATATTTTTTATTTACAGCTTGAACAGAATTTTGTTTGATTCATGATTGTATGATTTGCCTTATTTTGCCTTAACTCCGCCAGCCTGCGCTAGGCCTATACTATGATTTTATCTATCTATCTATCTAGAGAGAGAGAGAGAGAGAGAGAGAGAGAGAGAGAGAGAGAGAGCGCGCGCGAGGATCCAGGCAAGAATTTTGGTAGGGAAAATGTAAAATACAGACGGACCCAATTCTTAGCCCGCACTTTGTGAGTTTCCGGATATAGCCAGAAAAATATGGATTTTGTTTTGTATAATGATCAAGCGCAACACAGTTTAACAGCTTTTAGCGAACAAGCCCTTTTTTTAACCTCTGATTTAACGAAAAATTGAAAAAAATAAAGTAGGAAATCAAATTTTTGTAACGATTTCGTTGTTCTATGAGGTTTGGCGCAGTATAGCCCAGATGCTCTTGCGCCATAAAAATCCAAACAAACATTGTTATATGGGATCAGTCATTATAATCAGTGCTCGTTGTAACTGATTTCCAACATATTTTATGATTTGGAAGGGGAAATTTCCTTAATTTCCTCGTCGATCCGCCTGGTTATATATATCATCATCATCATATTCAACCATTATCTATCCACTGCTGGATGAAGGTCTCTCCAAATGCTTTCCACACAAGTCTATCCTGAGCAATTCGCTTCCACGTCACCCCAACCTGTTTTCTTATTTCATCCACCCATCTAGTTTGAGGACGTTTTCTAGGTCTTCGGTGGTCTCTTGGAATCCAGTTCAGAATTTCTGTTGTCCATCGTTGATCAGTTCTTCTTGCAATATGCCCAGCCCATCGCCATTTCAGCCCTTTTACTTTAACAATGATGTCCTCTACTCTAGTTTGCTCTCTCACCCAAGTGTTTCTTTTTCGATCTCTCCTAGTTATTCCAAGCATGCACCTCTCCATGCTCCTTTGCGTTGTCTGTAACTTTCGTATTGCTCCAACTGTTAGACTCCATGTCTCTGATCCATAAGAGAGGACTGGCAATACACACTGGTTGAAGACCTTTCTTTTTAGACACAAAGGCAATTTCCCCTTCAGGATAAAACTGTTTCTTCCAAATGCACTCCAGCCAAGTTTAATACGTCTGTTGAGTTCTTTCATAATGTTGCCATCCATTGAAATCAGCTGGCCAAGGTAAATATATGAATCAGCAATTTCTAGCTCAATGTTGTCAACTTGTATTTTTGTTTCCTCTACGAAATTATTGAACATGATCTTAGTTTTTTGTAGGTTCATCTTGAGTCCAACTTCTTTACTTCTAGTTGAGAGCTCCTGTACCATGTCTTGGAGTTCTGATGGGTTCGTTGAAAAAATAACAATGTCATCAGCAAACCGCAAATGATTTAAATATTCACCATTTATTTTTATTCCCTTGTTATTCCAATTTATCTGCTGAAAAATCATCTGTAAAGCTGAAGTAAAAGTTTTCATCATGGGGGATTTCAATGCAAGAATTGGACAACAGGAACAAGGAGAGACATCGGTTGGTAAATACGGATATGGGGAAAGGAATGAACGTGGCGATCAACTCATCGAATTTGCAGAAGCTGAAAATCTTAGCATCATGAATTCATTTTTTAAGAAGAAACCGCAAAGAAAATGGACATGGAAACACCCAAATGGGGGAACTAGTGAAATTGACTATATCCTGGCAAACAAGAAATCAATTATTGAAGATTGCAGCGTACTGAACAGATTTAATACTGGAAGTGATCATCGAATGGTGAGATGTAAAGTGCACTTAAATACTAAATTAGAACGACAGAAGCTCATTAGGAAACAAGTAAGTAAGAGGGTGGATTTAAAGAAATTAAAAGAAAATACCGAGGCATTCAAGTTGGAATTAAAAAATCGCTTTTCTGCACTGGAAGGACTTATTGATGAAAGTGATATCTCAGAAGCAAATGAAAACATTGTTAAGACAATAGTTGAAACTGCTGGGGAAATTGGCCTATTTATCCAAAAACACGTTTAATTGCATATTACTAAACAAATATATTGATAGTAAAGAACGCCTCAAATTATATGTATGCATTAATTAAAATATTAACTGTTTTGTAAGTAGTCCACTATCTTTGTATATGCCCGACATATATAAAGAATATACACATATATTTTTGTATGTCCAATATCTACCATTTGTATTAGTTTCTCTCTTAAGATTGAATTACATTAAAATGAGAATATGAACATTTTTACCGAAAGCATCGAACGAGCATCTACTAATCCATGTCTGAAAATTCTCTGTCATTCATGAACACTTACATATTTAAAAACAAACGACTTGGTCACTGGCAGTTGGTGCACAGACCTTATGGGTTTTTTCTGGGTTTGAGCTTTCCGACACGTTCGCGACTATTATTTGTCTTATAACATTTCCACGATAAGATATTTAACGAAACAATACAGAGTTTCACCAGGAGATTCCATAACAAACAGTTATTTCGACACTGGCGAAAGGTTTAAAAACACGTTTCGGGAGCCTCCCTTTGTCAAGTGAAGGCAGAATTTCTGCCTTCACTTGACAAAGGGAGCAGTTGGCTCCCGAAACGTCGTGTTTTTAAACCTTACGCCAGTGTCGAAATAACTGTTTGTTATAAGATATTTAGTTAAGAAAAACGTTTAGAAAACTAAAATGATACATCCCAAGAGAATCACTCACAGCCCGATGTAACTGATGTCAGGACCAGGTGGTTAAGGAACAGTAGCTTAGAGAAACCACGGACCCACAGAAAAAAGGTAAACGTTCTGTTATTTGGATACAAACTCGAACAACCTATATGGTACCAACGGGTTACCACTGGAGATGAGGCTGGCTCAGCCCAAGCCCCGAAATGGGCTTTGGCTCATCAGACGGATGCAACTGAAGTTGAAAGATTTGTCTACATCGAAATTAACCATGGAATACAACTATGTGATTCGTTTTCAAGGATTGTAGAAAGACATATATATATATGAAAATTCGGTAATTTGTGTAGTTCAGCAAATGGTGAAACTTCAGAATTATCCCTGTCACCAAAACTCATGCTATACTCTTAAATTGAGACGGAGAGTCCCAGCATATATAAAACCTGGTTTGCATCTTGGAACGTTGCCAAAATGAACGCTGGGTGTTGGCCATAATATTTTCAGATGCAACGCAAATTTTTGTAAACCAGCAATTTTCCTGAATCAGTGAAAGTCTAGTGTTCTCCGTTACAAAAAATATCAGTACAGCACAGAGCCGCACTCTGGGAGATTCAAGTATTACATAAGCAATATTTTGGCCATTTCAATCCCCCCCCCCCATGGTAAGCAAATCAACATTGGCTAACATAGAAAAATAAGACCAACAGTAACCCCCTCCCCACGAGGTGCTTACGTAATACTTGAATTTTCCTTCTCTTGCAGTTCAAAAGCTTGCAATAGTAAAAAACTCACCTCTATACATACAGTGGTCGTTACTAATGAAAGGAAAGCAGGACTTAAGCAAACTTCATTCCACAACATCGGTGAGGTTTTTCCAAAACGTTTAGAAAAATTCATGACTCGCAAAGCATCAATCTATGATAATGAAGATCACCCAAGAAGGAAGTTAGCGTGCCTTTGGCAACCAGGACAAATGTGGAGTGTGGCCAGCAAATTTTTTAAAATTTAAATCGTATGTCAAGGGGTTAAAGTTATATTTGAAGCTTCAGGCTAAGGTGGGCACAGTCTCAAATTGTCACAAGGCATTTTGAGCTTCAGCTTCGAAAAATGAGACTGAATTCATCTCTATATGTCACTATAGAGCGTGTCAGTTGACAAATAGACACAATGCAATTGATTCCATCGGAACAATAAGGTCGACAGGGTCCCAGTTCTAGATGCAGAATCGAAATATGATTAGCGAAAACACAGATGATTGGAATTCTGTATTCCTGGAAATTCGATCAAATACATCAGTGCACATCAAAGTGTGGTTTAAAGGATCTGGAGAAAAAATAAAGTACAGTGTTACTTCCTGTAAGGGACACCTCCGAAGAACGGACAAAATGTCCGGTCCTTTCGGTGTCTCTTATTGGGAAATAACTGTATTTAGCATCATGGCTCGAAAAAGAAAACCGTGCATGACAAGCAACAAATTCAATGCAAACAATAAAATTTCTAAAAATGATTTATAAAATTTTTCAAGATTCATGTCATCATCGTGTCTAATTTAAAAAATCTATAAAACATTGGGCCTAATGTACAATAGAAATAAAATACAGGGTACCAGGGAGGAAATTACATAAAAAGGTTAAACACTGGTAAAATAGCAATGAAAAAGATCACCCAAGCTTTCGGACGCGTCAGCAGCAGTCCTTCATCAGGAGTAATGATTACTTCTGATGAAGGACTGCTGCTGACACTCCCCAAAACTTTGGTAATCTTTTTCATTGACATTTTACCAGCGTTTAAACCTTTTGTATCTAATGTACATTATTAACTGCAATCAGTTATTTTAGTTTTATATAGACAATATATCTCTGAATTTTTTTTTCTTTCTGAGCAAGATTCCAAGACTTTGGCATCATTCTGACTATTAAAACATCTATGGGGGGGGCTTCCACCATGATAAAAAAAAAACTAACTTGTAGGTAAGGTATCCAATTTTCCTATCAAACCTGTTGAAATTAAAAAGTTATAAAACCACTGACTTTTCTTCTTTTCTCTAACTGATGTAAATTTACCAACGTACCTGCTAAATGATGATCAAGAAATGTCACTCGACAACAGTTTTAAAGCATAAAATGATCTTTATTTTATTCTTTCCTTTTTGTAACCATGCAATGCCCCCTTAAACCATCGTTTTAACTAATATTAAGAATAAAAAAAAAAAAAACTGATCGGAATGCATTGAAATTTCTGTATAGTAGGTCAAAACTGCAAGGACTCAATTCCTGTCAGGAAATTGATATGTTTCTATTCATATTTTTAATGAATATGATTTTTATAATTTATAATTCATATTATAGATATTATTTTAAAAATGAAACGCAGCATAAATTTTGTTTGGTTTGTTAAACTTAAACGCAATAAAAAGTATCGGTGAGAGATGAATATTTGGGAGATGTTGATAAAAATACAATGAAATACGTAACATTATGAGCTCAATATTTCTACTATTTAGAACTCTCAAACCCTTGAATCAAATGAATTGAAATCTAGTATTCAAGGTTGCAGATTCAAAACACTTAATCAAAACTAGTTGTTGTCATCGGAATTTTAAAAGTTGCTGCTAGATTTAATATGAAGATGAAAATTTTATGCACATGGATTGCTATATTTCATTATTCCCTATAGATTGGTGCCTTTTGAATTTTCTGTAGCACAATTATTAAGCAAACGGCAAACTCGTGTTCAGATTTTTGTTTGGTCGGCTATACATGTACGTGTATATAATAGAAGGAGATTAAAACACACATACATGGCACAATATTTATTTTTATATATATATATACATGTTTTCATATCCAATATGTAACATATAGAAATGCACTTAGCCCACAAGCACATTTGTTGCAGATTTTTTGAGAGTCACACAATATAAACAAAGCTCCGAATACTTTTTCATAAATGTTTAGAGCAGAAACATACCAAATCATTCGTTAAATCCGATTATGACAAAACGCACTATTTCATAACACGTTTGTTTACAATAAAAGATTACATGGTTACAAGATTTTTGTAATCAGTAATTACAATAAACACATTACAAATCAGAAATAATTTATGAAAGACACAATTGTAATTCGGATATTAACACGTATTCCCAAGATTTTAAAACTTAAAAAAAAAAGAACATAATCTATTAACAGCTTAAAATATATTTGAATTTAATTACAAGATTTATATATAAACTGTGCAATGCTGCAGTCCACCGGAGCGTTATATACCAACTAATATATATTAAATAGCTAATAACTCCATATACCAAATACTTAGTTTGGTGAGATCCGAACCCTTTGTCGATTCCTATCAGGGGTGGATCAAATCGTTAACAGAACGAATCATTCTGCACACCATTCATATAAGCGGACGTGTTCAGTATATGATTTTCCCAATATTTAATTGCTATCAATAACACAAACTGTGATGTAATTATGTATAAAAGATAATTTCAGGGATTTGACCATCTTCTACAGACGTTCCATTGTTGTTCCCAGCAGCGTAGGTATACATGAAGGTTACTTTACCTCCACTGGGACAATCCAGAGTAACTTTTCTCAATCCCTTTGTACCATAATGGGAATCTGGTCCCTGTCAAAAAAAAAATATATATATATATATCATCATCATATTCAACCATTATCTATCCACTGCTGGATGAAGGTCTCTCCAAATGCTTTCCACACAAGTCTATCCTGAGCAATTCGCTTCCATGTCACCCCAACCTGTTTTCTTATTTCATCCACCCATCTAGTTTGAGGACGTTTTCTAGGTCTTCGGTGGTCTCTTGGAATCCAGTTCAGAATTTCTGTTGTCCATCGTTGATCAGTTCTTCTTGCAATATGCCCAGCCCATCGCCATTTCAGCCCTTTTACTTTAACAATGATGTCCTCTACTCTAGTTTGCTCTCTCACCACATGTATATATATATATATATATACATATACATACATAAAAAAGTATATATATATTATCATCCAGTGGCGCCGACTTCATGGGTTCGAGACACTTTTTGCACCCTCAATAATTTTGTTGTGGGTTCCTCGAACCCATAATATTTTTGCTCGTGGGGAAAATACGCATACAGAAATATATGCACAAAGTTTTTCGTCATCGATTCTTTAAGATTTTCATTATTTCTACCCTCTTCCTTGGACCTTTTTAAAAAAAAAAAATTCTTCATTTTGTCTGGGTTCATAGAAAATACAAAAGTTTAGTCTGTAGCTCTACACACAGAGACGAGAATCTTTAGCGGCCATAGTGATAAAGGCGAAAATATGTTGTCCAGTAAGTTAACCCACCCTACCTTTCAACAGCTGGGGCATCCATGTTTTTCGTTACTTTACTTTTTACTTCGTTTGCCTCCAACACCCCTGGAGCACCTTGGGAAATCCAGCTTTTATTTTAGTCAACTTCTTTTTAAAGAAGAAGCGGGGGGGGGCTGGGCACATCTGAGTATTTTGGCAGCAATCGTAAAACTATAAAGGGTGTATACATTTAGGGGGCATTAAATAATTATCTAGAGAAAAAATATTTTTCTATAATAACCTATAATTTGCTTCATTTTAACATTTCAGGTGTCTTATTGTACCAGATAATCTGATAATGAAATTTAAATCGTTTGGAAAATACGCCAATCAATCGATTTCAAATTTTTGGAACCCCCAATAATTGTTCAAGTTTGTGCCTATGTTATCCTCATATTTAACCATTATCTATCCACTGCTGGATGAAGATCTTTCCAAATCAAGGGTTTATCCAGGATTCTCAACCTTGGTGGGGGAGTGTTCAAAATTTTTAAGGGGTGTGCATTAGTTTTCATTAATTTATTTTCATTAAACACATTATGTGTTTAGATTGCATCAAGGGGGCGTATTCCATCATTTTAATACATCTTCAGCATTTGATAAAACTTGGTTTATCTGACTTTTCACACAAGTGCATATTTTTCAGCCAGTTTTTTGGGCGACAAACTGCTATCGTTGATAATCAAAATTCTTTCTGCCAACAATAGGATATTAAGACGCCATTTTTTACTTGCCATAGCTAAATCACTACATAGAACATAATAGCAGCACCTGTACACTTACGGTCTGTTCTGGTGATCTTTTAAAAGCAAGGAGATTAGATGTGACACTAACTATACATACAGTAGTATGAACTCAAACCTTACCTTGAATCACCAGTACGTTTCGCTATTAGCTAATGTGATTACTGGTGAAAGTGTCGATACGACATCACCGTGTAACAGTGGCTGGTTGTGCTTTTATGGAGCGAGGACAATAATTGTCATTCTGCGCCAAGCAAGGTGAAGCCATACATATGGTTTTGACACCAAAATACATTAAAATTATAATGTCAAAAATATATAAAACGTACAATGAAATGATGTAATAAAATCAGATGAGATTGAAAAACAAATATATGATAAAAAATTAAAAATGATTTCATGATTAAAAGAATTGCATAAAATGTCACAAAGGGTAAAATTATTTTGGTTAAAATTTGTGCCAATAGTTAAAACATGTAAATCATTTAATGGTTCACCACATGTGGCACACATTGAGGCATCTTCTCCCTTTAAAAGATGTTGATGGAAGAAGCGTATATGCCTGATGCGAAATCTAGCCAGAGTGACCTCGTTACGACGGTCACTTCTATAGCTAGATTTCCACACCTCAATACATCGTTTAATATGGTGGATTTTGTTCAAAACTTGCTTGTCCCATTCCAACTGCCATTTTTTGTACAGATGGGATGAGACATGAGTGTTAAAACCTTGAAACGGAATAAATGAACAATTAGTTTTGTGGGACAGTGGATACACATTTTTTGGAAGAATTGTCTGTTTAGGGTGTTGTGGCACAAGGACAGCAAAGGTCATACTGTACTGTGACCTACAGCCATCCGAAAAATCCAAATTTCTAGTGCTATGAGAGCCAAACAGCAGACTACAGTGGGACGGCATGAAAATCCTGAATTACTATTGGCCATTGAATCCAAGCTAATAGCAAGACAGATCAGTGTGTTATCACTATGCAAGTGGAACTACATTTTTCCAAAGAATCTAAATCTCTGAAAGCCTAAGAAACCAATCCCCAACTACGGTAAGCAGTTAGTTGGTAAGCATTTTCTTCTTCTCCACCACGGGGATTCAAACCCAGGTTGACAGAACACTAGGTGAACACACCAGAAATGAAATCACTTTTCTTCAGGCTTCCACATTATATCAAAGTGAAATTACTGCATCTGTATTTATTTAGAATCACAAATACAGGGTGGCCATACATAAAATAAAGTATCTTATTCAAGATGCTCTAGGGCAATGAGGAAAAAAGATATCAGCAAAGGATTTGGAAAGTAGCTTAATTAGACCATAGGGAAACGATTTTAATTTGGTTCCAAATTTCACCGCCAGGGGGGGAAAGGAGTGGCGCTTCTGATGGCATAACTGCTGTTTTCAACCAGTGTAAACATTCTAAATTTTACAGAAAGGTTTTATTTTGCATAAGGAACATAGTTTTATGTAAATGACCGAAAGTTGCATGCTTAAAGCACCATTCCACCCCTGGTGGAGAAATTTGGAACTAAATTAAAATTGCTTCCCCATGGTCTAATTAAGCCAACCTCCAAATACCTTGCGATATATATTTTCATCATCGCTCTAGAGCATCTAGAATAGGGTAAGCAATTTTATGACCACCCTGTATTTCCTGCACAATTTGGTTTGGGCGAGTCAAAGAATGTACTTACCTTTAGCGTAGCACAAGCGGTATAATTGTTGTTGGGAATAACTTCGATAGGTGTCTTAAACATCACTCTGGATGTCAAGGCAGAACCATCGCAACTGAAGCTGGTGTCATTGGAGCCAAGCAATTTTCCAGTTCCAGTGTGAATGATCTACAGACGATAACAGTTTAAATCAAAGAACGCATCGAGAACAATTTTGCAAGCTCAAAGTAAAAGTAAGTCATAAAGAATAATGATGATAAAACAATTAATTAGCTTTTAATGAATAATAACCAATATGATAGGCACCGATATTATTTAAATTTGGTGGTTAGTAATCATGACGGACATAATTACAGGTCTGCAATAGGTTATGCCAGTGTCTGGCTTTTACTGAGGACCTGCAACTTTATGTATGATACAATAGTGCATGTAAATGTGGAAAATAAAGATATTATTATCATAACACTGTTGAAGCAACGAACCTGAATATTCACATCATAGTCTGATGGCCCATGTATTGATCCATACAAACCAAATCCGACCACAAATATTCGTCTGTCGACCATAAACCTAAAATAATAAAGAAGGTGGTAGAATAAAAGAAACAATACATTACTATACCATGCACTACAATATTGCTTGATATGTTAAAATACTGTATAATACATGTAGTATTGAGCAATAGATATATGACATGATACATTACAATACCACAAAATTCAAAATAACATATGATGCATTACAATATCATATGATACACTGGGATTATAAGATATATTGCAATATTGTGCGGTGCACTGAAATGTCATAAGATATACTGCAATATTACACTAGTGTGGAAAACTTAAGCAACAAATTCATCTTTCAACTTACAACCATGAAATTGTTGAAAAGGGCTTTTTGCTATCAGTACAATGAAAAATCAGCTCAGTAGAAAGGTGATGCATATGTAAATATTAGCATCATGAAGTCAGTGCATGCAAAACACGTGGAGTCAGCACGCGCTATGCAAGGGAACTTGGAAAGAATAAAGGAAGGTGCATTTTCAGACATTCTTCTGGGAGTGAAAGTGAAATTGTGCATGCAGTATGGCAACAAGAAAGCATCAGGATGCCTTTAAACATGGTAGAATGATTGGAAAGCTTGGGGCGGGGCATACTTTGACGTCTGTCACCCAAGAGTTTGGAACTGATAAAAGTGTTGTTTCATGAGCTTGGAAAGCCTTCCACAGGATAGATACAGCTGTAAGAAAGGTTGATGGTGGTCGACCAAGAAAAACAATAATGACTGATGATCGATATATCGCCCTGCAGGCGAAAAATCAAAAACAGACAGCGAGCAACATTGCTCAGAAGTTGCTTATGGAAACTGGACGACAGGTGTCCCAGTTTACTGTGGCCAGACGACTTAATGAAGGTGTCCTATTCGCCCGCCATTCTGAATAGTACATACCATTGACAGCAGCCCATGGGCAACACTATTTACAATGGTGTAAAGAACACAAAGACTGGATACCTCATCAATGGAGTGTCCTCTTTACCGATGAGAGTCGTTTCAGTCTGACAAACGATTTTCGGTGATCATTGATATGGAAAGAGGTAAGGACACGCTTTAATCCCATTAACATCAGAGAAAGACATCGTTGGGGTGGTCCTGGCATGCTGGTATGGGGAGGTATTATGATGAACTGACGGATGGAGCTCCACATTTTCAACAGAGGTTCAGTTACATGAGATCGTTACTATAATGAAGTTATCCTTCCCTAAGTGCATGTTTTTGGGGATGCCATTGACCCTGACTTTGTTTTTATGAATGACAATGCACAGCCAAGCAGGACTCTTGCTGTTGAAGAGCTCCTGGAAAGCGAAGATATCCACAGAATGGATTGGCAAGCATGCTCCCCTAATTTAAGTCCCATTGAACATGTGTGGGATACTTTAGAGAGACGCCTGGCGGCACGATCTTAACCTCTGGTAGAACACCAGAGAACTGAAACAGATACCTCTTGAGGAATGGGAACTCTTACCCCAAGAACTGTTAGATAATCTCTTGTTGAGTATGGACAAACGGTGCCACGCAACCACTTCAGTTAGGGGAGGTCATGTCTCTTACTAGGGTTCTTTGGTTTGTTGTTCTCCCTCTTGGCCAGACAGTGTTTTGTACAGACGCCATTCCGTCAATAAAGCCTTTTCCACTTCGTTCCATACTGCATGCGTCCTATTCATTTTTTTGCTACTATACTTTCCTCATCCTTTCAGTACTATATTGTACCTCTGTAGTATAAATTTCATGTCTTCCAGTTGATTTTTGCAGAATCAAGGCCAAAATCAGAAAAGTTGCTTAAGTTTTGCATACTAGTGTATATGCTACATTACAATGTCATGAAGTACGTTCTGCTAAATATTAAAATATTATATGATACACTATAGTGTAGGTGGCACGACAGTTCAGCAAACCAACATTTCAGTACTGCGACGATTCAGTATGAAATGAAATATAATGTAATTCACATATATAGACAGTAAAACCTCTATACAGCGACCACATCCTTAACAACCACTTTATTTGGAAATAGTTTTCCTCTTCCCCCATAGACCCAGTGCTAAATTTCATTTTATTCTGAGACCACCTCCATGAGTGACTGCTTTATCACGGAAACGGTGGTCGCCTTATGAAGGTTTCCCTGTATATAAATATATGCTAAGCTAAAGAAACGACAATGCTCAATGACTGCAAAAAAACAACCACGACACATGTGGCTGTTTAAAGAATGCCATCTCGAAATTCAGGTTGTATCACCCCAAATCCTAAGTGAAATAATCTCTAGACATGTCAGGGACATATCTGGGTGCCCGGAGCCCCCAATCCTTTTTCTGGGTTGCCATTGTATTGGAGCTATGACTATGATATTCTATATTCAGAGTGTATGTGAGGGCACTTGAAATGTCACATGTCAGAGCCATATAGGGATGAGGGCCTGGAGCCCCATCCTTTTTCTAGGCTGCTATTGGAGCTACGACTACAATATTCCGTATTCAGAGAGTGTACGTGAGGGCACTTGAAATGTCACATGTCAGAGCAGTATTGGTGTAGGGCCCCAGAGTCACGTCCTTTTTCCAGGCCGTTATTAGAAATACGACTACAATATTCCATATTCAGAGAGTGTAAGTGAAGGCACTTGAAATGTATGTCAGAATCATATTGGGTAGGGCATTTAAAGATTCATTGCAATCATTCCAAGTATGCTCTTGACCCCCTCGCCCCTATATGCCTGACATATGACATTTCAAGTGCCCTCACTTACACTCACTGAATATGAAATATCATAATCATAGCTCCAATAGCAGCCCAGAAAAAGGATGGGGGCTCTGCTCCCCCCCCATTTTTGAAACTTCTAATTGCTACATTGTGATTTGGTCCCCCCCTTTTTTTTTTGAGTTCTCTAGCAGTTAGATATATTTATTACAAAATATGAATAGACTAAAATAAAATACATAGACTTATGACAACAGGCATTATGTTTGTGTGAAACAATTTATATTTTTTCATAAGCTAGCAGGCTGCAAGTGGCCCGTGGTTTGAATAATATAACATCATTATATCTAGAGAAGAGAATTATGACTTGCAAAAGAAATAAAAAAATATATATATAAAGCATTACCAGACATTTACATTATATTTCATTTCACGCTGAATTATCATAGCGCTGAAAAGTCATAGATTTTGCACTGTAACATGAATAATTAAAATGTGTTTAATTGAAATTTGTGAATAATTTAAACTTTTCCCGTGATCTAGTCACCATAAAAATACCCATATTAAAAAGCTTTTCTAATTCTGATTCTTCGATAATTCGAATATAATAAATTTATGATTCCTTCAGCTTCAAATTAACCACCTTCAACTGTACCAGCCCTTCACAATGCATAAACCCTTTACCAGCAAACTAGGAATCACACTACCTTATTCTGTCACTGGTTCCACTGTAGCCCCATCGACTTTCAGATTGTTGAAAACGACACACAGTTTGCTCTTTCCCTGTTATACAACATCGAGGAACATCGGGAAAGCTAACGGATGGTTTTGGGTTTACTGTAAAATACAAAAATAAAGAGACGATTTCTCTATCGGTAAGAATGCTAGATTGTGCTGGTCCAACAGCAAACTCTTCTACAGTCATCAATGGAAAGCGAATCAGGTGTAAGGCTTTTCCGAGTAAGGCTCTTTGACTCTCAGGGGACACAGCCATGCTCTGTCTAAGGCTTTCTTGTTCAGCCCACCTGAAAATAAAAAGCATTCTTGCCAAAATATCTTTGACAGAAAATTTTTGCCAAAACAATATTAATAAAAGAATTGTGTAGAACACTCTTGATAAAACAATTGCATGGAACACCCTTGATAAAACATATTGTATGGAACACCCTTGATAAAATAATCTTGAGGAATATACACCCTTAATAATAATGGTTTTTCGGTGAACTTTCCAACTAGAAGTTATTATGCAGGTCACGCTAAAAAGTTATACAAATGAGGAAAATATAAAATCTGGGAAAGCAAGGAACTCCTCAAAATGAAAAAATTCACTTTAATATCAACTGTTAAAAAGTGAAGTTCATAAAATAGAAATTAATTGCAAAGCCAAAAAAGAGGATGAAATTCATTTTTGAATTCATCTTATACTTTCTTGCATTTCTTTAATGACCAAAGATTATGCAAGATTATACCAAGATACCATAATCAATGAAAAATGCAAAATTGCAACACGATGTAAATATAAGTTTGGGGACATTTTTACACTGATCTTATGGTTCTTTAGTAAAGACCAGAAATTTGTAGTGTAAAATCCAAGAATGCAAGTAACTGAAGTTTCACTTTATCAATAACAAACAGACTCTTATAAAATGCTCTTGAAAAAAATTTTTTTTACAAAGTTTTATTCGTGTTTTATGTTACAAGAGCAACTAAGGTCATACTGCAGGTGGCACCTACAGTTTTATGAGGAATTCAAGCCCCAAGAATCATACAAGGAATCAAACCCCAGACTATGGTGGACAGAAGAAAAAAACCAACATGCATTCTAAGATACCACTGGAACTCAATCCAGGTTAATGGTATGTTAAATGAGTGCTGCATTACCAACTAGGCTACCATACGGTTTTTATAACCAGGACATGTTTGATAAAACTTTTTGCAAAACACACTTCATAAAATGTTCCCATGGAAGTCATATGATAAAACATCCTTATAAAAATATACCATTGATGAAGCATTCTTAACAAAAGGCTGTTCATAAAGTACTCCTGTCAAACCATCCTTGATAAATCATACTTATCAAAATACCCTTGATAGAACATTCTATAAATGCAAATATTTAGGAGTCACATTTGCTAATTTTCAGACTTTCCATTTTGAAAAACGTAATTTTTTGAACCCTATTAAATATACCATGAATAGAATCACTATTTATCAATTATCGAATTATAGATTTTTTTATACATGAAATTTGGAAAAGTACACTTTTTTTATGTGATTATCATGAACATACATGGTTCTCCAACCATCACTATGTGAACAATAGAACTAAAGCAGTCGATTGATATATCATGTCGTGCAAAATGCATATTTATTGTCATCACTTTGACCACATCAGAAGGGGAATGGGAAGCCATTCCACGGTAGTACCGAATACATTATTAAAGATACATAGGTGAGGAGAATGATCTAACAGAATTTGAACATGAAATGTTTGTTTAATGAAACTATAATAATTAACCCTTTACACCTCAGTGATCCCACAGGCGTTCATTCGATATATGGCTTTTAATTCCATTGGCTGAAGAGCCTGAAGTGCAAAAAGTTAAGATTAGGTTAAGCCAGAATCTACAAAGTTTTTTCCAAGGAATACAAGCTAGAGATAAGATGGGCTCATTTCGGGCGGCCTTTGCCTCATAGGAAGGACGTAACTAAAGCCGAAAATTGATTTTTCTGTATTGAAGTTTCAGACTCAGGCTCAAATTTCTACAAAGTATTTCGGGCTCGGGTGGGCTCAAATTGCAAGGGCTCAGGCTTCAAAAATTGAGCCTGAACTCATCGCTAATACAAACTTCTTTGGCCTAGGGAACCTAACATTGGACTGCAGACTTGTAGAAAAGAAATGGCAAATGCCGGATACCACTGCTGAAATAAAATGGATTATTTGCATGATAGCCGTGAGTTGCCTATAAGCTGTGGGGTAGAGCATGGAACAATAATGGGTTTTCTGGACAGTAGACGATGTTTACTTGTATTTTATGATGAATGCTTGGCGAAGATGACCATGTTGTATCAAAACTAAAAGATTTTCGGGAAATCCAAATCTTCGTCACTTACAATTCAATGTCGGGGAGGAGGGTCATGACAGAACTGTTAATCAAAGTGGAGCGATCTCTTTGTGGGGGAGTTGGGTCGGCTGTGCAATGGATAACTGGTTTGTTAGCGACTACTTGCCAAATATAATAGTAATGGAAGGTTCTGTACCAACTTGATAAGCAAATGTCCATGGATTGCTACCCTTACCCTATTTTGATTAGCCTAAGCAAAACTAGTCAACATCTAGGGACCATCTCATAAGCGTTAGACAGTAAGATCCCATGCCTCAGAATACAGATGATAAAAGTATGTGCTCAACCTTACCTAGGTTCAAACCCATAAGCAGTGGTAGACATATCGGGGTAAAATCATTGAACTTGTGTAATGTGACGGAATGTCAGATGATAAAGTGAGACAGAGTGAATACAGAGACCGACTCATTAGACAAAAACCATAACCAAGTATAAGACCTAAGGAAAGAGGTTGATATGTGCAACCATAAACGAGCCTTGTAGTTCTAAATCCAAGCAGGTATGTCAAGTTCTTGTCAAGGGCAATAGACAGGCAACAATGCACCAGGTAGGAAATATGAATTAAGTTTAATTACAACATATGTTACAGTGCATCATGTATTACAATGTAGGGTATGCTAATTCACTGTACTATTTGGACTACCGAAGGAAAAGACCTATCTGCAAATCATTGAGATTTTCAAGTAACAAGAAAATGTCTTCAGCAGGCTTGGAAGTTATGTGGTCTGACGAGCCCCATTTTCAACTGCACTACGTTAACGGAAGGGAGGGAGGGAAGAGATATAAAATGAGAATTACTCTTACATGATCACAACTCTCCAGGCTGGATGAGGCAGTACCACGGAAGCCCATGTGGGAGGCTTGAGCCGTTTAAAAATTTGATTTGCCGTAACCTGCTATGCATTTACTTTCAAAAGTTTTACAGTCACATTTTAAAATAAGGTACTTTTTAGCTCATTACTAATTGTCAAGCAGTATCAATTATTTTTGTAGCGTTTTGGTATCTTGTACATTCACAAAAATTCTCAACAGCTTTGCGGAGGAGGAAATTTTTCTCAACCCCTTGAAGTACTCGTATGAGCGCCCGTGGGCAGTACTGTGGTATATGAGCAGTAGCGGTTCTTGGCAAAAAAATTTAGGGTGGCACAAATTCCTGTCTATGTGGACAGGTGCTGATGGTGGTACCAGTGCACATAGGCAATATAATAAAATCCGGTTATATTTGAGGGTGACCCTAGTCTATTATATAGCCATTGTATATGAGGAATACTTCTCTAATTCTTTGATTTTTATAGACTAATGTTTGAATGTCCAAGCCTGTTTATAAAAGTAATTGATGATCAGATTCATTCAGGCATGATCATTATGATGGTAGATACTTTCGTCATAATAATACACCATGTCACATTGGCTGCATTGTCTCTGATAGGTTTCAAGAGAAACATATTGAAGACATTTTCTTGACCAACTTGATCACCGGAACTTGATTCAATTAAACATTTGTGAGACAAGCTCATACGATGGATCAGACACTTGAATATACCACTCCCAATCCTCGGGAATTGGAAAATGTAATTAAAACATGCACAGACTTATATTCCAATAGAGCATTACAGTAATTTCCTTCAAATGATGCATTAAACCTGTTTTTAGGATAAAAGGTGACCTAAGAAAGTACTGAAAAGGAGGTCTAAATAGGTTAGCACCTCTCCAGTACACTATGGCAGTATGGTCCTACACCACGTGTACATTATATTCTTACAAAACAAATTATAACAAGGAAAAAAATTAATAATAAAGAAACATATTCTTACCTAATAACCGCGTTAAACAACTTAGCTTCTCGTATTCTGAGTGTATCTCGTTCGAGAACAGCACAAAGCGTATCATGATCGATATCTGTAAAACCTTCTGCAGCTAGTGCCTCTGAGGTGTACTTGTCGATTGTTTCTAAGCATAATGCAGCTAATTGCGGCTCATCAAATAACCGGGCTTGAGTGAGGAGCATAAAAGCATTATCACTACTGAGATTGGACTTTAAAAAATCCACACAAGCTTTTTCCAATGCTGGAACGGCGTATTTCTTGGCGGTGTACAGAGTCATCATGACTGTCTCTGGTCCAATCTGAACTTCATCTGAGTACAAAAATCGCAGGAGAGCTAGAAAGGCAGCAGGTTCAACATCAGGAAGCTCGATTTCATCAGAGGTTGTTGCCATAGCACCATTGAACATTGCATCAAAGACAGCACTACCGACAGACAGAATAAATTTGTGCGCTGGAATTCGCTGCTGCTGTATTCCCTTGCCGACAATGAAGTGGACATCACTGAGGATCTCTTTGTTAAATATAAAGGCTAGGCGATCTTTAACAGTTGGGCGTGATGCCTGCCAGTTAAACATAACCTGTCCGGCATAATTAACAGCAACAGCTGCATTACTTGCAGGGTTAGATGCTGCAGAGGCACTCTGTGCCACTTCGTCAAATATACGGCGATTAACGGTGCCATCCCGATCCCTGTGATTCCCAGGAACATTGACTGGTGTTTCAGGTATCTCCAATGGCAAAGTGTGTGCGCCATTACTGAGAGCTACTTTTGTCATCATGGTATAAGTTAATTAAATGAAACTAATAATCATACACCTGCAAAAGAAAATATTATTAAATTAATATAGAATTAAACCTGTACAAAATATTCAGAAATAAAAATTTTTCTCATGCATTTCTGATAGACAAACCATAATCATAATTACCAGCAGAAACACGCCTCATACTTGCCATGTCAGTTACACCTGTAAATTAGAAATATTATAAACCAATTCAAATATAATACATTAAACGTAAGTAACAATATAATAATTAATATGCTACGATACCAATATATAACCCGCAATCAAAGATTAATTTTACTGAGGTAATAGTTACAGTGATAAATAAATAATATATAATAAAAATAATAGATAACACAGAAAAACAAAGTTAAAATAGAAAGCAATAAAGCAGAATTTATCCACATTATACGGTATCGTGTTCCACACATAAGCACAACACATACAATCAAACCATGACGATTAAAAATTTTGAAGATAATCTGAATATTTAAAAAAAATATTTATGTATTAATATTGGCTACCAGCTTGGTGACAAGCCTTTACTCTGTACTGTTCCCCCAAAAAGCCAAGCGAACAAATGAATTACCACGGGAGGGGTACCACGACACGAAATTTCTATCATCTAAAGAAATTCATCAGAAAGATGATCGCAGAATGAAGGAAGATGATTATAGATTATGAGATCATACAATAATTTTGACACCCATGTATAATTAGCTCAAACTAGAGCTTGTTTGTTTTGGAGAAAAAGAGACGCTTTCCCCATCCTGGATTCGAACCAGGGTTCCTCCATTGAACTCGGAGTGTCTCGACTGCTAGACGAACAAGGGCAGAAACAATGCTCTTTTTCTCTGTATACAAGGATTATGATATTATTACCCTTCACAGGGATAACACAATTGCCAAATAATGGTCAACACACAAAGACTTCAGGGCACGTTTCTTGTGGGGACATTTATTATACACCAATTTCCCCCAATTGTGTTATCCCTGAGAAGGGTAATAATATCTTACATCCTTATATACGGAGAAAAAGAGCGTTATTCCTGTCCTCATTCGTCTAGCGGTCCAAGACACTCCGGGCTAAACGGAGGGACCCTGGTTCGAATCCAGGATGGGGAAAGCGTCTCTTTTTCTCCAAAACAAATAAGCTCTAGTTTGAGCTAATTAATACGTGGGTGGCAAAAATTATTGTAAAATAAATTCCCCCATACGAGAAACTTACCCTGAAGGCTTTGTGTGTTGACCATTATTTGGCAATTGTGTTATCCCTGTGAAGGGTAATAATATCTTACATTATGAGATCAGTTAGTTTGTAGTGACTTGCTAACATATGGTGATGCAGCAGCTACTGCAATGCAGAAGCAAAACATAGTTGTGTATGGTTGCTAAAAATAGTAACGAATGTTAGAATGTTAAGATGACAGTGTCTCCGGGACCCATGAGTGAGGAAGACGTTCAACAGGCCTTACAGATGATACACTATTATTTTAAGTCTCCATATTATCCATAGCATCGTATCAATTTCAGTTCCTTATGTATTTGAATTAAAATCTTTTATTTTTTATTATCTCATTTTTAATGCAAGAAGAAGTAAAGAGAGAGAGAGATTTATACCCCACTCATGTTGGAAAGAAAAACTTCCAGACTTTTTTAACAAAATGCCCTGATCAATTGTAAATGAAGCTTTCAAATAAACTTTCGTTGTTGGGAAAGCAACTTTACATCCAATGGTGGATCCGCACAGACAATATCCGCACAGGCGCAGGTCTGGGGCCTCAAAATCTGAAGAGCCACCGACACAATTACCATATCACTTTAAATTTTCACATGTTACTTAATATATTTTACATTTCTTACTACAAACAAATATTTTTAAAATAAAATGTGTGCTTGCTCTGTATTCAATATTTTCGCAGAAGTATTTATAAATTTTACTTTTATGGCTTGCAGGCTATGTGATGTATCATGATGTCTTCACACAAACGTTTCTGTTGAATTTAAATACAGACAAATGTTGGGAACTGAACGAAAGAGAGTCGCAGTTAATTTCCACATGGCCATACGTTAACCCTTCCCCACCCCCTCGAAAAAAGGAGAAAGTCTTCCCATTGCACATAACATTTCTTGCATTTCCTCAAATTTTGTATGTCTGCCGTTAAGCTTGAGGCGAGTGCTCAAGCTCTGCATTTTCTCACCAAAGTGGCCAAGAAAATATTTAGAAGGTGCGGCCACAAAATTCGATTATGCCTGGAGCCCCTCAAGTGCTAAAACCACCACTGTTTACATCAAAACATGAAAATACGATTATATTGACATCCTATGCAAAATCAAAGTTACAAACAAAACTACAATTCACAATGTATGTATTGTAAAAAACACTCAGAAAACACCCAATGGCATTTTGACCACTCAGACGTTGGTCTTCGTTCTTGACGTTGGTCTTTATCAGGAGATAAAATTTATCACCTGGTCAGTAGATAAATTTTATCTCCTGATGAAAACTAGTGTCTGACTGGTTGAAATGATATCGAGTGTTTTCTAAATGTTATGTGCAATAAACGCATTTTCGAATTGTATTTTTATTTGTAACCAGCTTCATATTTCCAGGCGATTTAGATACACAAAACAGAATTTAAGAAGATTTTAAGGGCTGCTCAAGTATTACGTAAGCATCTTTGGGGGAGGGAGGTTTGACATTTGCTTCTTTTTACTGATAACAGGGAGGGAGGAGTCTGAACCATGCTCATGTAAGACACAAAAAATAATAAAACTAAACGTGCAGTCACTAAGTGACAACTGCCCTAACAGAACTGCAATACTTGAATGCATGACACACTTCTAGTAGAAGATATCAAATATAAAATAAACGTAATCGCAGTTAAATATTTAATTATTTAAACTAGTGGTTCTCAACCGTTTTAAGCTTGGGAACCCCCTCTGTACTCCCCGTGGTCCCCGAATATTTTTAATAAATGTATTAATTTTAATAAATATATTTTATTAAATCCATTTCTTATATATTACACTAGTTGCTTACAACGTAAGAAATATTAACAATAAAAATGTAACAAAATACTTCCTTATGCCATCAAAATAGCAATTAATAGCGTGTTAAAACTTTTTTTTTAAACGCGATAATTTATTGTGATTACTCTCTATTTATAAATAAGCGTTTAATATTATAACATACTTACAAATGGGTACTCAATATTACAATAAAAATGAAAATTTGCATCA
>QLNU02015003.1:2924394-2944421 GCA_006491805.2 Dysdera silvatica
GAATTGTTGCCGATTATGGCATCCTAATTAATAACTGTCAACTCTTCTAACCCTTTCACATACCTCCTTTTTTATACTCTATCATCCTTTCCAGCATATTCTTGGCGAATTTTCGCAAGTGTCTGAAACTTGGAAAAGATTGATTGGCATGATTTGGCGATAGTTTAATACTAGAGACAAGGGAATCGGTAATTATATTTTAATCACGGGCTGATATTCTAAGTACTTTCTAAACACGTAACACATTGTAGACGATACAGTATCTGTAAATGTATAAATGTGTACCTTGGCTCAATAAATATATGTTGTGTTAAGGATCCTGCTAGACAGTACACACCACAGTGAGGAATCCTGCTAGATAGTACGCACAATAGCTTGCAGTATGTTACTTAAATCCTTGCGAAAATGTAAATTACGGTAATAAATTTATACAGTAATACAAGTAAAAATGTGTAATATATATATATGCAGCGATAACCACAACTATAGGAACAAAACGAAAAGTAAGAATGTAGTATACAAATGAAGACATTCAGCACCTTAAAGCCTCATACGCCGTAGTAGAACTTGTCAATGACGAAATGACATTGGAACCACTTTCCCTGCGTTCAAACATAAAAAGAAAAATGAAGCATGTACAAAAATTGAATGAAATTAAAATTCTTTTAAAAAAACGACGAAATTTTTTGAAACTGTACAAATTTTATTTTTGAACATCCAACATCGAAATCACTCTAGCAGAAAACATCAACATTCGCCGTAGTAATGTTGCCGAATGGATGGTAGGTTTCATTAGTGTTGGATATCTAAAATATGAATAAGTTGAAATAATCAAAAACATGTAAAATGATTTTCCAATGGAGATATTATTATTTTTAAGTCGTAATATGTTATCCTTTTAATATGTTTTTCTGAAATTAAGCGTTTTCCGAGAAAAATTCATTGGAATAAAATGGTCAGTAAAGAAAAAAAATACAAAATTGCTACAATACTTTTTACTGTGTAATAAGAAGAAACGTATGTAAATGCGTGTAAAATTTTTATTTTATAAAAAGACAAGAGAAAATAAGGTAGCTGTAAAATTGAGCCTAATATTTACATAGGTAAAAGTTTCGTATTATGGATGTGGAAACACAGCGTCACTGTTCCTTATAAAGTTCTTGATGTGTGTTTTAATTTCGGTAGTGATATTTTCTGAGTGTTGGTTAGGCGTTATCTATAAATTTTAACCAGTAATTATACAGCCGTACTTGTCAATTTGACTCTCATATCTCCAAAGATGAAGACCTCTCCACAGAATTGTAAGTATTTTTGTATGATTCAAATATATTGATATTTTTAAAACCAAGTGGCTACGTCCACGATTGATATTGATTCCACACTTTACTGATTCAGGCAGTGCACATGGAATGTAATTGAAAGCCTGGGGGTCGAGCTCCCAGTCAGGACACGTAGCGTCATGCGGCGAAACCGTTTTAATTGCAATATACTAATTGCGTGAAGAATACTAATTGCAATCGGTTTTCCCTTGGGGAGCAAGTGTAGTAATTCAACACGTGATCCGTGACGTATGGTTAAGCCCTTCCCACAACCGTGAAAATTTTTTCGCGGCGCCGTAGACGTAGCTACTACGTTTTTAAAACGTAGAGTTGAATTTATAATTAGGATTATAAATGTACTACATTTCGTAGGACAGTCCTACAATATTGAGTATTTGCGTGAAATTGCAAAACTCGTCATGGCGCTACTGCACGACACGTTACCCACTTCTCTCTCTGTCCTCTTGAAATTGTACTAAATTGCGCGATATCGATTTGCGACGTCATACATTCTGACATATACGCTTGGATGAAACTACAGATGAATCCCCTGTTTTGTCGCCAACTCGTCTCCAAAACTGATGCTATACTCTTAAAACAGAGGGAAAGTTTTAGGAAGCGTTAAAAATGAGCACATGTACATGGTAGTTGTATTGTAGTGTCGTGGCTTCCGTTCGTGCCGGTGGTGGTTTGTGAGTTGTAGCGATGGGATGAGCGACTGTTTAAATGGTTTTTGTTTTTGTAACAGATTGGAATTGATAGTATGCTTGGGATACCTCCTCAAAACTCTTCTTCCCGTACCTCCTCTATCTTCTTCCTTCTATACCCCCTCTAAATCTCAAACATACTTTCAATTCCAATCCGTTACAAAAAAAAATTTAAACCTACACTCATCCTATCACTATAACTCACAAACCACCACCGGCACAAAAGGACGCTACGACACTACTATACAACTACCCCTTGCATGCACACATATTTTTTGCTCCACAAAACTTTCCCTCAATTTTAAGAGTACAGCATTAGTTTTGTCAACAAAACAGGGGATACATCTGTAGTTTTACCTATGACTTGTTTGTTTAAAAGACCCCATGTATTTGCTTTTTTTTTGTACATAAAGTTTTAATATATTTAAGTAGAATAATTTTGAAGTATGCATTTTGGTAGGGTTATCAGAAATTTCGCCAAATGGTGACATCACCGACGTGACATCGACCATTTCAAAAGAATCAAGAATTGTCAATATGGTTTCTATTTACATTTTTTACAGAAAATCATTCCAGCTCCATTCTCCAAATTGTAAATCCTGAATTAACCATCATCACTGTATGTTAAAATGTAGGAAATAATTTTTATCACACTTTTACCGTTTTACTATATGAAAGTACAGAGAAGAAATATATGAATGCATCTGATAATGTGCCAAAAATTGCAACCACTCAGTCAGCACCACGCAGTTCCGTGCTGATGGGGAAACAAACATGGCGATGATAGGTCAGCCTGGGTTTTAGGAGCTCTATACGTCTGTATGCTTTTGCTTTCCAGACTTTGCAGGATTTTTGTGTTTCAACGTTATCCTGATCCATGGGTACTTGAAACCTATCTGAATGGACAGTAAGGGCGCAGCCCAAAGTGGTGGAAGAACCCCTTCACTGATGCATCCTTTTCACCAGCATATATTCAAACTAATAAGATACAGCTTGAAATTATCGCTACAATAGTCTTTTACAAAAGTGGCCAATAAATTTCCGTTTTCTAGCAAAATAATTGTATTTATGATTGATGTGTGTGTATATATATATAAAAGTTTTCCTCGCCCATTCTTGGCGGAAACAGGCTTTGGGACGGGCAGAGCGCCATGTTCCCAAGCCTCTTTTTACATCACTTCTTAATGTGCCATGTCTAGAAACTTCCTGACAATGTGACACGTGTTTAGGATTGTGGCTTTTTGTATTTCAATGTAGGTGTTTGGGTCAATGTTGAGTATCTCCAAATTCGTCGCAAGCGTTTTTGGTACTATCCCTGTTGCTGAGATGACTAACGGGATGATGAGGATCTTTTCCATACCCCATATATCTCGTACTTCATGTCTGAGATCTTGGTACTTGGTGATTTTCGTTGTGTAGGTTGTCTGTATGTTATTGGTGTTGGGTACTGCTATGTCGATTAAGTACGTGGTCTTATTCGATTTATCGACGAGGGTTATGTCAGGACGGTTATGTGGGACTGTCTTGTCTGTTATGATTGCTCTATCCCAGTAAAGCTTGTGTGTTTCGTTCTCATGCACGGTCTCTGGCTCATATTTGTAGTACGGGCATTTTTCTGTCAGAAAGCCAGCATTCGCTGCCAATTTCTGGTGGACTATTTTCGCTACTTGATCGTGTCTATGTTTGTAGTCTGACTGCGCAAGGATCTTGCATCCTGCCATCACGTGTTGGATTGTCTCCGATGCCGCATGACAGTGTCTGCATTTGTCGCTTTCTATGTCTTTTCTCTGGATGAATTTCTGATTGTTCCTTGTTGCGATCACTTGGTCTTGGATGGCTAGCATGAATCCTTCTGTCTCTGGCTGGAGAGTGCCTTTGGCCAGCCAAGAATTTGATGCCTTTTTGTCAACGTGTGGTTGTTGCAGGTCATTGTAGTGCCTGCCATGTAATGGTTTTCCGGCCCAAGTTCTCAGTTTCTGTTCGTTGGCTGTTTCGAGGACACGCTCTTCGGTACTACACAGGTTTAGTGGCGTGTAATTTGCATCTGCTTGTATTATGGCTTGGATGAGTGGCGATCGGGGACTCTTCAACTGGAAGTATTGCCTCATGCTCTGGATCTGCTTGTCATGTAAGTCTTTGAGGTCCGCTTGTCCGCGTCCTCCTTCTTCCCGGGGTAGTGTTTGCCGTTCAATTGCCGTTGCAGGGTGTAGTTGTCCGGCTCTTCTCTGGATGGTTCTCATTTTCCGCTGGAGTTGTTCTAGTTCAGTGTTGGACCATTTGATGATCCCGAAGGAGTAGGTGAGCACTGGTACCGCATATGCGTTAATTGCTTGCGTGGTGTTCTTCCCGCTCAGTTTCGTCTTCACAATGCTTCTAAGTCTTTCTTGGAATGCTTGCGTGAGCTGGACTTTGACTTTCTTGTGCTCCTGCTGCCGTTTTTGCATTATCCCTAGGTATTTGTAGGTTTCGCCCTCGTCCAAGGTCTTCAGTAGTCTCCCGTCTTCGAGTTCGATGCCTGGTAAATCTTCTTTGCTATTCTTCTGTATTTTGCACTTATCGAGGCCGAATTCCATTCCTATGTCCTTGGAGAATGTCTCTGTTATACTGATGAGTTGTCGGAGTTGGGTGATTGTTGGCGCGTATAGCTTGATGTCATCTACGTACATGAGGTGGGAGACTTTATGTAGGTTTCTCTTGTCTTTCTTCAGCATGTATCCGTATTTACTTGTGTTCAGCATCCTTGACAAGGGGTTTAACGCCAAGCAGAACCACTGGGGGCTTAGTGCGTCTCCTTGAAAGATTCCGCGGCGGATGGGGATCTCGGCCGTTTCTATTTTACTGTCTGGCGTGTTTAGCTGTAACCGGGTTCTCCATTGTTTCATGCTGCTTCGTACAGGGTGTTCAGGCACGTAATGGGTCGGTATTTCGCTGGGTTACTGGTATCCTGGTCCTTCGGTAGGAGGTAAGTTATTCCCTTGCAGAGGAATTCAGGCATTTTGCTGGGGTCTTCAATTATCGCCGTAAGTTCCTTGGCTAATGGGCCATGGGCGCTGGTAAATTTCTTGTACCAGAAGTTGTGTATGCCGTCAATACCGGGTGCTTTCCAGTTGTGCGTACGTTGGATTACCTGCTGGAGTTCCTCTATCGTGATGCCCGTGTACTCCATCTCCTCTATTCCTCTCGTAGCCTCCATTTCTTGCTGAATCCAGGGGGCGCTTTTGTGCTGTACTTCATTGGACCATAGTGTCTTCCAGAAGGTCTCTATTTCTGCTGGCTTTGGGGCTTCGTACTTGTCTTTGTTCGCTGGGGTCTCTCGAAGCTTCCTGTAGAAGGCCTTCTGGTTTGCTTGGAATTGCATGTTCTGTTGTTTTCTGTTGGTATAGTCTTTGTATCTTCGGAGTCTTCTGGCGTATACACCCAGTTTTTGTTTGAGGGTATCCAGATATTCGCTGATATGTTTATTGGGCTCTTCGTGTCTTGTATGAATCCTATTTCTCTTAAGGGCCATCTTCACTTTCCTCACTAATTTCTTACTCCTATTTCCCTGCATGTACTGGGTTATTCGCCCTATGCTGCTGCGGAGCTCTTCTATTCTTTTTTGCAGTCTCACTTGCCATGGTGGTTGGGCTTTGTTTCCTCTGTTACTTCGGCCTTCGTTCCTTACTTCGTACCCATTGGCGCGTGATGCCGCTACTGCTGCACAGTATATGGCGGTGTGTATTTCCTGTAGGGAGTTGTGGTTCTGTAGGTGTAGTGGTAGAGTATGTTCATTGAGGATCTTGGTTGCTTTGCAGAGTTTCCAAGATGCCGGTTGGCGTGGTATTCTTGGCCTTGTTGCGGCATCCGAGCCTTCATATTCCGCCAGGGCACATTGGAAACCTTCTTCCATTTTCTCCACGTCCCTCCTCTCTTCTTCTTCTATGCTCGGTTGGGGCGGCCCTCTTACGCTAGTTGGTGCTTCTGCGTTGACCTCACTGGTTGGAGTGTTTGCTAGATTATTAGGTTATCTCTTAACTTTTGTAGTAGGGGTTCCGCTATGAGTAATGCTTCTTCTCTTTTTGATTATGGTTCATATCATCATAGTCTGAGATATCCTATTTCATGCCGCCAGGGTTCTGGGGTGTCATTCCAACGACATTCCGGATGCTGTTGTGGCGTCAGCTGACTACAAATCTGGTTTTTAGTAGCCCAGTGGTATATTTCATTGGTTATTAGTACTTTTTCCAATTACTATTAATTATATATATATAAATTTAAAAATATTTGTTATATTATATATATTTATATTAAGATGTATTTAAATAATTCAATTATTTGCACACGATAGACCTTTCAATGCAAAAACTGTGCATGCACTAGTAATTGTATGAAATTTAAATATTATCAAAACATATAAAATTATTCATTATATACATAAAATTGTTAAAATATGTCAACAATAAAAACGTTTTAATTTAAAATTTCAATAATCTGTCATTAATAATATTCCAAATATTCACAATATATATATATACATATATGGGTGCAGTTAGCGGAGGGCCTGCCCCTCCCCGTGTTGTCATTATGGTTCCATATCTCCCTTCAATTTCAAACAAAATGCCTTTAAAGGCATATTGCCCCTCCCCAATATTTTTATGCCATCAGAAGCATACGATGTGTGTATATATATATATATATATAGGACCTGATATGGTACTACATGTTGTACAGACAGAGATAATATGTGGAGACAACAAGCAAAATAAAAATATGCAATATATGCTTACCCAGTCTTTATTTTTTGAATATAAGTTCGATTCTTTTAGACTTGCAAACTTGTCGATGATGTGAAAAAATGGTTGAGTTTCTATTAACTCTTTTAATAGTTCCTTTTCAATTGCAATTTTTGACAAGTTTCTAAGTCTGTCTTCTAACATCGTATTACGTAGACTGATTTTGATTCTGTTTAAGCAAGAAAAACTCCGTTCTACGGAAATACTAGTGGACGGAATAGTCACTATTAAGCAATGAAGTTTATAAGCTTCTTTAAAAATGTATCTGTTTTCTGTTAAAATTTCCATGAATGTTTGTAATTTCATATCTCTATACTGCTTATCCAGATATATGTGTTTTAATTCATTTTTCAATCTTTGGAAGTCAGTAAATATATTGGGGTAGTACACATTTAAATTATTTATTGTTTTTGTAGGAAATTTATTGGAATACTCTACAAATTTTGAAGTATCCCTTAATGTAATAAAATGAAGCTTTTCCATATCTTGAAAACGTGTAGTAATTTGTAAAGAAATAGTATCTAATATTTCATAAAATGTAAAATTTTATATATTTTTTCATTTTATTTTTTATTAAAATAAAACGAAAACATTGTTAAGACAATAATTGAAACTGCTGGGGAAATTGGTGGTGTAACCTGTAAAAAGCACAATAGCAAATTATCTGAGAAGACGAAACAGCTCATGAAAAGGCGAAGAGATATGAAGGTGGACAATCAAAATACCAGTTCCAGGATTGAGTACATAGAACTTTGTAAAACTCTGCGCAAAAGCATGAAAGAAGACATAAGAAAATTCAACTGTGAGTTAGTAAGGAAGGCCATTGAAAATAACAAGAGCCTTAGGGTTGTTAAAGGGAGTTTGTCTATTGGGAAGAAACACATCATTGCATTAAAAGGAGAGGATGGCACCGTAACAAGAAATAGGGAAGAAATACTTAGAAGAGTTGAAGAATTCTACAAAAATCTATACGAAAGTAACAGTGGATTAAACGAAGACATTGAAATAGTCGAAGGAACAGCTCCTAAAATCTTAAAAGAAGAAGTTTCATTTGCAATAAAAAGTATGAAGAAAGGAAGAGCCCCTGGCGATGATGGCATTACATTAGATATCTTAAAAGAAGCTGGAGAACATGTAGAAGACATGCTTGCAAAACAAAGAGAACAAGCTGGATTTTTAAGTGGATTCAGTATTATACGTATTCAAGTATTAAGAGAATTAATTGAAAGAACACATGAATATGAACTTCCATTGTGTGTTGCATTTATTGACTATGAGAAGGCCTTTGACTCTATTAAAACATCAGCAGTCATCAACTCTTTAAGATCAACAGACATTGAGGATGTGTACATTGACATGGTGAAACGTGTGTATAAAAATGCAAGTGCAAAATTTCGGTTACATAAAGATACCAAAACTATCAAACTTGGTAAAGGTGTGAGGCAGGGAGATACCATTTCTCCAAAACTTTTTACTTCAGCTTTACAGATGATTTTTCAGCAGATAAATTGGAATAACAAGGGAATAAAAATAAATGGTGAATATTTAAATCATTTGCGGTTTGCTGATGACATTGTTATTTTTTCAAGAAACCCGTCAGAACTCCAAGACATGGTGTAGGAGCTCTCAACTAGAAGTTGGACTCAAGATGAACCTACAAAAAACTAAGATCATGTTCAATAATTTCGTAGAGGAAACAAAAATACAAGTTGACAACATTGAGCTAGAAATTGCTGATTCATATATTTACCTTGGCCAGCTGATTTCAATGGATGGCAACATTATGAAAGAACTCAACAGACGTATTAAACTTGGCTGGAGTGCATTTGGAAGAAACAGTTTTATCCTGAAGGGGAAATTGCCTTTATGTCTAAAAAGAAAAGTCTTCAACCAGTGTGTATTGCCAGTCCTCTCTTATGGATCAGAGACATGGAGTCTAACAGTTGGAGCAATACGAAAGTTACAGACAACCCAAAGGAGCATGGAGAGGTGCATGCTTGGAATAACTAGGAGAGATCGAAAAAGGAACACTTGTGTGAGAGCAAACTAGAGTAGAGGACATCATTGTTAAAGTAAAAGGGCTGAAATGGCGATGGGCTGGGCATATTGCAAGAAGAACTGATCAACGATGGACAACGCAAATTCTCAACTGGATTCCAAGAGACCACCGAAGACCTAGAAAACCTCCTCAAACTAGATGGGTGGAAAATAAGAGTTTGGGGTGATGTAGAAGCAAAGTGTTCAGGATAGACGTGTGGAAAGTATTTGGAGAGACCTTCATCCAGCAGTGGATAGATAATGGTTGAATATGATGATGATATATATTATATCAATTATGTGCATTATGTGAATTAAGTATATTACATTATTTATGTACAATGGTCCCATTTGTATTACATTTTTATTATATTATGGACAGTGGAGTGAATTTTCAAATTACCCCACATTGGGAAACACTTCGTTAACGTATTCAATGTAACTGATACATAATGCTGATCGCAAGCTACATTGCTAAACTGTCACAACGCACTTCCAGTCTACAATATATTATAGTATATTATGTGCGAATATTAAAAATATTTTGATTACATAGGTGAACTTAAATTTTTGCCCTCCTACGTATCGAAACTCAGCCAACCAGAAGTCAGTGATTTATACCAACTGGGGCCCTGTCTTCATTCTGAATCTGCTGTTTCGTCATTGCTTGAAGAATATTCCACAGATGCATGATGGTCTTCATTAAACAGATTTAAATTTTTGAGATAATATCAGCTGTTTTTTTAACATTTGCTGTATTTAATTTATTACACAATTTTACATGTTGATTTCCAGAAGTAGACCAGTTTCTTTCTCATGCCGCTGATGTTAGAGGAATTTGTAATAAACAGAAAGCAAGTGAATTCAGTAGTTGTGTAGTACAAAACCCAGACCACCAAGCAGTAAGATTAGTGTATTTTACAGATTCCCGTATAAACAGTCTACTTCAAATTCCAAAAGAACTAGTTCCTGCCACATTTCACGTAATTTTTCCAACATGGCGTTCAAGCAGACGTCTTTTGGTTACGTTCCCCAAAGCAGAATGTTTTGTGAAGTTCTTCTATAAGCCTTAAGCTAATCAAAAGTGTTCTGCAGGAGATGCATGCATATGCACTGTATGTATGTGTTGTATACATTTTTGAAGATTATAAAATGTGAATTCCTTTTTAATAGAAATACGGAAAATATTTGTCGAACTTTTTTATTTATTTTAAGACCAAAAGAAAAAATCGATTCACCTCACGAATGTTCTGCAGTGAAGCTGTTTGTTCTGTGACGTCTTCAGCGCATTCTCCTTTGGAAGTTACATTATCAAAAGTGCAGCAAGTAAATCTTCTGCAAATGTCCTTTATATCTTGCATATATTTAATTTGCTGCTGAATGTATTATCAGATAACAAACTATTTTTCTTTTTTTGCCAAAATTTCTTTTATTTTATTTTTTCCTTTTTGGGAATGTAAAGGAGAACTAGGTAAATAGGTATTTATTACATATCGAAAGTTGAGGGTATCAGAAAGAGCATCATTCAATTTTGATTTCATTATAGCTGTAGTGATGGGTTTTAAGAACTTCAAAGAGTTCTGCAACTTCAAAAACCATCATTGAAAATATCACATCTTTATTTTAAACATAAAATATGAAAAAAAAAAAACTGATGCAATCGAGTTTCCGTAATATTTCCAATTTTTTTAGGGAAAAACCGAAGAAACCATTTTTTTCCACATGTCAAAATTCCCAGAAATTTTACATCACCATATGTGATCACCTTATGACGAAAAGTTTCTCATCTCTGATCTGAGATTTTTAATCTCTGTAGATTAGGGCCTTAAATTTAACATGCATATATATTGGTTTGTTTCATTTAGTACTTGTTTTTATTTTTTGGTATCCTTTACTTTCAGGAAAAATGTTACAAAGAAAATACATTTCACAAGCTCCGTTGCTAAAATATCGTATTGAAGTATAGTTTCAAAGCCATGTTTTCCAAAGTATTGTGACTGCTGTTCAGTGAACTAAGCAATGCAATGAAATGATTTGTACTTACTTACATTTTTCTATAGCGTCATTGTGAAAGCTCCAAAAAGGAAAGTTTCAGTGTTGAAAGGCCTAACAAAGATATCATTTCTTAGGAAAAAAGATTTGAAGTGATTTTTTTAAAGTGGTTTACATTTTTCTATCAGAAATTACGTTGAATATTCCAGCCTGATTGTTTGCTGTTTAAGTAGGCTAGCAGTTTTTGTTCTATATGTAGAATTATTGCCTAATCAGTTTCTAGTGATGATGTGCTTTTATAGCTGATGGCAAAATTCTCATAGATTCCAGTTCATGAAGATAAGAGATAGTTTACTTTCAGGTCTAAACTATTTTTAAGCATTGTTAAAAGCATCTCTGCAAATTTAGAAAGTAGTGTATTGAGCTGAATTTATATACTTTGAAAATTGTGGATTTCTCTGCGTTTTCAGCCTAAACTTTTAATGTCTTTTCCCCGTTTATCGTAATTTTCTTTAAAACCTTCTTATCATGTACTGCTGACTGAAATGCGAATTGCAAATTTGAAGGAAGCTGAGAAATGTCCCTCGAATTACAATACTCGCAACATTACATTGCTGATATAACAAAAATATAACAGGTGAATGTCGCAATTTTCACTGTGATCGTCATTCCTGTTAGCCTTTTCAGTAGGAACAATAGCAGTTGAAAAGTAGGGTGAATGATAAGCAAGTAGAGGCTTCAGAAAATTGTCTAATCAAAGGAAGTCAGCTGTCAAAATTTTGTTAAGATAGGTCAAAAATATTTTACATAACATGTACATTATCTAACATATGCTGCATATTAATAAAACAACTATGCCATGTATTAATAAAATGTGAAAACTCCAATCAAATCTGTATACAAGGAGCTTCGTTCCTTTTTTTTTTTTTCCATTTCCACGAGATCCCAAATAGACAGGTTCTACAGTAATAATTTTACTATAAATTGTGCAGTCCCCACATCTTTGTTCAAATTATGTGAAAATAATTTATTGGGAATTTACTAAGTATATATTTCCAGATTTTGTTGCAAAAATTTCGGCTGAAATTTAAAAACCATTTTTTCTACTGACCAATAAAAGTCAGACAAGTGAGTTGAAAGTTTAAGTCACTGTGGATATATAAACTTCATCAATGAACTAATACGTCATTGAAAAACATTCCCAAGGTGAAACTTTTTATTGTAGCATAATGGACAACGAAAATATGCTCATAAAAAACAAATTATTTAAATGTGACATGTGTCATAAAACGTTTTCAGTACATTTACACTTGAAGGAACATTACAAATTGCATACCACGGAAAGACCTTTTGCATGTGAATTATGCCATAAAATATTTTCTCAACTTGCACTCTTGAAGAAACATTACAGAGTACACACCAAAGAAAAACCTTTTGAATGTGAAGTATGCCATAAAACATTCTCTGAAAGTTCAAACTTGAAAAAACATTACAGGTTGCACACCAAAGAAAAACGTTTTGAGTGTGAAGTATGCCATAAAACATTTTCTCAACATACAAACTTGAAGAATCATAACAGAGTGCACACTAAAGAAAAACCTTTTGAGTGTGAAGTATGCCATAAAACATTTTCTGAAATTTCAAACTTGAAGCAACATTATAGAGTGCACACCAAAGAAAAACCTTTTGAGTGTAAAATATGCCATAAAACATTTTCTAAAATTTCAACCTTAAAGGGTCATTACATAGTACACACTAATCAAATGCCCTTTGAGTTTGAAGTATATGATAAAAGACTTTCTAAGTCTTTAATCTTGAAGACACATTGCAAAGTTAATACCAAAGAAAAACCTTTTGAATGTAACATATGTCATAAAGCATTATCTCGGCCTTCAAATATTAAAGCACATTCCAGAGTGCACACCAATGAAAAACCTTTTGAGTGTGAAGTATGCCATAAAACATTTTCTGAAAGTTCAAATTTGAATAAACATTACAGGTTGCACACCAAAGAAAAACGTTTTGAATGTGAAGTATGTCATAAAACATTTTCTCAACTTTCAAACTTGAAGAAACATTACAGAGTGCACACCAAAGAAAAACCTTTTGAGTGTGAAGTATGCCATAAAACATTTTCTGAAATTTCAAACTTGAAGCAACATTATAGAGTGCACACCAAAGAAAAACCTTTTGAGTGTAAAATATGCCATAAAACATTTTCTAAAATTTCAACCTTAAAGGGTCATTACATAGTACACACTAATCAAATGCCCTTTGAGTTTGAAGTATATGATAAAAGACTTTCTAAGTCTTTAATCTTGAAGACACATTGCAAAGTTAATACCAAAGAAAAACCTTTTGAATGTAACATATGTCATAAAGCATTATCTCGGCCTTCAAATATTAAAGCACATTCCAGAGTGCACACCAATGAAAAACCTTTTGAGTGTGAAGTATGCCATAAAACATTTTCTGAAAGTTCAAATTTGAATAAACATTACAGGTTGCACACCAAAGAAAAACGTTTTGAATGTGAAGTATGTCATAAAACATTTTCTCAACTTTCAAACTTGAAGAAACATTACAGAGTGCACACCAAAGAAAAACCTTTTGAGTGTGAAGTATGCCATAAAACATTTTCTGAAATTTCAAACTTGAAGCAACATTATAGAGTGCACACCAAGGAAAAACCTTTTGAGCGTAAAGTATGCCATAAAACATTTTCTTGAAATTCAAACCTTAAGGGTTGTTACAGAGTACAAACTAATCAAATGCCCTTTGAGTTTGAAGTATATGATAAAACACTAAAGTCTTTAACTTTAAAGACACATTGCAAAGTTCATGACAGAGAAAAATCTTCTGAATGTGACATGTGTCATAAAACATTATCTCTGCAATCAAACATCAAAACACATTACATAGTGCACACTAATGAAAAACCTTTTGGATGTTAAGTATGCCATAAAACATATTCTTATGTCTCAATCTTGGAAAAATCATTGCAGGTTGCACACCAATGAAAAACCTTTTGAGTGTGAAGTATGCCATAAAATATTCTTAAAGCCTGAAACATCATTATAGGTTACACACCAATGAAAAACCTTTTGAGTATGTGAACTATGTCATAAAATGCAAACCTTGATATAAACTAATATTACAGTATTTGCGATTACGATAAACTAAAGAGAAAAACCACACATCAGAGAGGTGACAGATTTATTTGGGTGTATAGTGACATAATGTCTAAATTCTCTACCTCTCCTGGCCATTACTTTATACTCGTGAATCCCTTGGTGTCTTGTACCTCATATTCCTTTTGTCTTGCCCCAGTTGCCCATCATCCTGGCTACAAGCCACGTCACTGGCAGATTTCTCATGTATGTCTGTTTCTTGTATATTTATCAGGCTATTTTTTCAAAACAGATAATATCTTGATTGGCATATACATATACTCGTAGTACTTTGCGATGATTTTCACTATCAATATAGCAGTTTAATACTATATACTTATATGTGGTTTTAAATAAATGTTGTAGATTCTCTGCACTTCCATGTTTCAGTTTGAATTTTTGCATTATCTGAAACCTGCTTATCCAAAATTGGGCCCTTCCCATGTATTTCATGTAACTGGGGTTCTGTTGAATAATTCTAATTCTGGTGACATATATTATTAAAATAAATAATTTTATTGTAGTGTTGATCAAATAATGTAATCAGCTCAATTTGCATCTGATGTATTTCAGTAATGGAATTATATTGCACCCTTGCGACGAAAGTGTCGCAACTCAAAATTCGCTGAAGATGACTTAATGTTACAACCAGATGTAGAAAACAGTGCTGCATTTTGCCATGCAAAATGTTAGGTCATAAGTTATTTGGGTTTCTGCTAGTTGGCACATGTCATTAGATGAACACAACATCCCTCAATTCAACCAGAAACAGTTTTTTGCATTTTCTGAAAATTGGGAATTTCCAAGTTATAACACTTCCGTCACAAAGGTGAGATATGTTCAAAAATGATAAACAGTCTTGTTGACAATTTGATGCAGTCATTAATTCTAATTTACTTAAATCAAACGGAATACATGTTTGTCTTTTGTATAATTGTTATCCATGTGGAACATTATCACTTAGGATATACCTATGTACAATTATCAGCATAAAATTGATGGCATGCATTTAACATTGTGGAACTGTCGTACAGAACGTAAGATATATGGCAGCCCTTGCATCATGTGTAATAAAAATAATTGGAAATTGCAATAAAATTTTCAGACAAAACAAGTGAATTTTATATTTAAGTAAGGGTAAATTAAGCAAATGTTAAATTTCAATCCTGAAAGTTTAAAACCATGAATTCGTGTTTGCAATTACCCAAAATAAAAAATTCATAATAATTAAGGCCTGGATTTACATGCACGATATTTAACCAAATAATATGCAAATATGCTCCAAATTATTACAAACTATGCATGGAAATATGCAAAAATATGCAAGTGCATAGAAATCCAGACCCTAAACACAATGTTTCGAAATGTATAAAATAACAATTTATTGAAACAGTGCAAATGTTCTTGAAATTATTGCATAATATGTACTGAAATGCATAAAAAATATCACTTTGTTACGTCCTTGAATATGATTATGCACAAAATTAATACAAAATACACACCAAAATGTATGTGATACGTACGGAGATACGTTTGAAAATATGGCATCATAAACATTGGCTTGGGCCCAATGATGTTGGCAAGGCGAAATCTGGAGGGAGGAGGGGAGGCCTTAAAGAACGAAAATTTTCTACCTAACCTTTTTAATTTTACATTTTTTAAAGAAAATTGAAATATGAGGGTGGGATGGCTGTCTGTTCATATACCTGCTACCTACTGGCGCATATAGCAGGACTGAAATTACCACGTGTGGTCTTCCCTGACTTGGAAGTACATATTATGCATGTTGACAAATGTCACCACACAGGAAATATATGAAGACATGAAATTATTTTTCTTCTAACTTTAATATTATCTATGATTATGTCATTTACAAATTAGAACATATTCTGTAGCTTTTAAAGAAACTTTGAATTAATCTGATTCAATAACAAGCGGATTGGGAAAATACACTTTATGAAAGTTTTGCAGAAATATTCAAAATATGCAAGTACATAAAAATCTGGGCCCTAATAGTAACTATTTCAGGTAGACATTACATAACATTTACATATTTTGCATATGGATTGCATACATTTCAAATATGATAAATAAAAGTATGGCATTCATAAAAATTAAGTAATATATGAAATACAGTTCAAACCAAGAAATGACCTAGTAATACATGAAATGTTTGCCCAATCCTTAGCGGGTAAAGACGATAATCTGGCCAAGCCCATGCTACCTAAAACTATGATCATATGGTATTAGATAAGCCATTATCCAGGGCATGAAACACCCATCTAACAAATTTCCCCTCATCACCCCCAACTTCATTCTTTTCACCCCTAAATCATTGTTAAGTTCATTATTGTTCCCCACTTCCAAAGAAAAAAAAAGAGAGACAAGCAAGTTTTTTAAATGTAAAAAAAAAAAGAGAATTGGTAGATTGAAGCACAGGAGGAATTAAGTTCCAAATATTTGGTTCAGCTACACCAAGATGTCTAAAAGCCAGACCAGTTCTTGAGAATTGCTCTATAGTTATTGAGCGAAAAGGTTGGGTATCTGTGTTGGGGAAGTTGCAAGTTTATAAAGGGAAAGTAATATTACATTTGCGGTTGGTAAACATTAATAAAGAAAGTTTATAGTTTAATAAACTATTAAAAGGAGGAATATTAAATCTCTGTATTATCTGAACTGTCGAAATCCGTGCAAATTTGCAAGTAATTTTAATTTGATCAGTTCGATGAATCTATTTTGTAGTACCTGTGTTCTCTGTGGGTTAGACTTGGTTGTAAATCCCTGAACAGAGACAATAGAAGAAGTGGGGGGGATAAAAATGAAGAGGAAGATGGAAACCGTTATTGCGAACAATTCCAATATTTTAGCTGATTTAAGAACAGAATTGATCAATACGTGTGTCCCATTTTAAGTTTGATTGAAGTGCTATTCCAGGAAATTTTGTTTCTAGGAATAAGGACACGAGATTTTTATCATTTCTAATTGTGTTTTGTAAAAAATTGTTTCTTTTGGTCCTATTAGTGAATAAAGGACATTTTGTTTTCTTTGCATTTAGTGTTGATCTATCTCCCACCCTCTCTTATACCAGCACTAGTGTCATTAGCCAAAACAAACATTTTAAATGTGTGGGCAAGTAAAAAAAAGAATTAGTATGAAATTAAAAGGAAAAGGTCTAGAGTAGATCGTGAGGAATTCCACAAAATGGAGATATGATATTGGATCAATATTTATCAATCTGTACATATTATAATCTGTCAGTTAAATTTTTGAATAAGAGATTTGGTGTACCTCGAACACCTGCAGTAAATAATTTAAGGATTAGTCTATTATATAATAAATGGTGTTAAATGCTCTTGATAAGTCAAAAAAGATCCCAAGTATCAACTCTCTTCGATCTGTCAGGGATCAGATGTTAAGTATCAAAATTAATTATGCTCTGTGTTCTCGTGATACCAATGGTCCAGATTTTCATTTGCAAATATTTCAATTTTAGTTTTCCGTATTTGTCATTATTATTAATAATATAGGAATTTCAGCTAGTAGGCATGGTGTTTTTTTTCTTTTTTTTCGAATTACTTCTATTTATTTAAAGATTTCTTGAGTATAAATAAAATTATACAGAAGACAAATGAGTGCAGTGATCATATTTAATTATATTATTCTAAAATGTACAGTTGACCTTTCATGTCAAAGATTATTCTAATACCCGCTAATACGAAAAAAAAGCTGTCCATTTCAGATCAGTAGCTGAATAGATTAGATCTGTTGCTGCCAATGTATTCGGTTGATTTGTTTTTTGTGAATTCAAATTGATTTCCATGTAAAATTTAATTGTGTTCAATGGAGTTAATCAGTCCGTTGTATATTAATTTTTCAAAAATTTTAGTAAAAAATGATAGGATTGATATTGGTCTTTGGTTAATAATTTCTGACCTGGAGCTCTTTTTATGTACTGGAATAATCTTAGCAATTTTAAATTCGCGAGAAATGATTCCAGTATTAAGTATAAGGTTGAAGACATGATTAATTACTGTTACAATTTCATTTGCAACAAACTTAATTGGAACAGGGTTAATATCATCTGGACCAGGTAATGTGTTTAAATTAAAATTATTAATTATTCCACGTGTTTCAGATTCAGTGACCTCTCAGATAGAGAGTAACAATATTATAATCATGACAGCTGCATAATTCATCATTGTTGCTGGAATGACCACTTGAGAGAGAATATGGAAAGTTGACAAAATATTCATTAAAAGTTTCGCAGGTTTAATTGGTGTCTGTTATTGTTTCTTGAGATATTGCGTGTTCCTTCATCTGATCTGTTGCATTTGTACGCCTTCCAGTTAACTCGTTGGTTTTTGTCCAAGGTTGGTTTTTTTTTTACCTGTGGAATTGCAAAATTTATAAAAATATTATTGTTTTACAAGCTCGATTGTCTTATTCAGTTGCTTGCTGAAAGTTTTTAAAAATCGAGTATTTGTTTTGTGATTTGTCCTTTAAGAAATTGAAAAAGAGATGATTCTTAATTTTAATCTATATCCCAGTAGATTGGTTGTGATCCATGGTTTTCTGATATGTCTACTTCTTGAGATATTTTTGAACGGCATACATGTATTCGATTTGAACTTTCCAACGAAGATAGTGATAAATAATGATGATGAATAGCTCAGTGAGTTCACTTGAATAAATAGTGGACTGTATCAAATAGTTTATTTAAGAATAACACCAAGGTTCTCAGCATAACAAACCAATAAATTATTGGTAAATAAAGAATAACATTCAGATTTAAGCTGAATAGAAAACATTGTGCATACTTGTCAAAATTTAGAGGAATACTGAAAACAAAAGAGAAAAAGCATCCCCTGCTTTGCGAGTTACTGTGACAACCAAAATTAAAAGAAATATTTAAACGTAATTGATATTTCTTCATGTAACTAATATTATAGATTATACTATAATATAGTGGCAACAGTCATTTTCTATTGGTTTTCACATAAATGATTATATTGTTGATATCACTATAATAAAGCAGCAACAACATGCTGGGTCCCTTGAAATAAAGATTCCAAGATAATTCATTATGAAACAATTTTTTTTTAAACAATCAAATAGCAGCAAAGCAAACAAGTATTCTGCAGTTTCTAAGGGCAAAATGCATAATTTGGTGACTTCCCTTTTAACATCACCAGCCTTCGTTCTGATTTCTGCAACCTGAATTTTGTTATCCTTTCCCATGAAGGTTTTGACAATGCATCTTGAAAACCATTTATAACTTGGTAAATTGTCTTCTATCAAAACCATATCGCCAACCTCTATGAATCGTTTCAAAGGGATCCTGATGTCAAATCTGAAATTATGTCTAAATAAATGGGTGGCCACTGTTACAAGACAAAAAAAAAATGTACGGACAACAAATTTTTGCAGAGGTCCCTTTCTCTGGTTTTTGTTCTTTAAATGGAAAGGGATCACACAGGTCAGTCCCTACTGGATTAAAGACAAAATCAGGATTTACTTGTTCCCTAGGTAGGTCTCCCATTTTTTGGCAACACAACCTTCCTTGGCTTTGCCTGAAAACATTGAATGCAGTCATGCACTAATTTCCTACATGAATTTCGGCCGTTCAGAGGCCAATATTTCAGTCTCAGTTGGTAAAGCAAATTTTGCGAGCCTCAATGCCTTACATGATAACACTGAAATATCATGAGGTTTAACCTTCCATTAGAAGGCCACAAAATTGGGTGTTTATTATCATGGCAAATTGATAAATTGGCCAACCTACCACCAAATCGAACTAACTTATTTTCATCTAGAAAACAATCCAAACCCTTCAACTTACTATTGAAGGGAACTGTCCTACCCATGGTTCGATTCTTAATTTCAATTGGAAAGTCTTGTATCTGTACCAATCTTACAATAAACGTTTATGCCTTGTTTTCAGAGGTACCACACACCTGACATGTAGGTTCTTTTTAAGTTTAGTTTTTTAGTGTAAATGATTTCTACTACTTTAATTTATATGGTTCTGCT
>QLNU02015003.1:2944521-2959929 GCA_006491805.2 Dysdera silvatica
CATTATGTCTAGTTCGTTCACGAAAAGTAGTCCGATGGTACCGTTAGAATTAACGGGAGTTGACATCACAAACGGCCTAGCCGATTACAGTAGAGGGGAGGACGTCATTTCAAAAACCAGTTCTGAAATGACGTCCTCCCCTCTGCTGTAATCGGCTAGACCAGTAGTTCTTTAACTGTGGTGCATGGACCCCTGGGGATCCGTGGGAGCCTATCAGGGGGTCTGCGACATCTTCCCGGTGTTCTACAAAAGTTCGGAAAAATACTAAGATGAATATTTGCTCTTTAATGCTAAGAATAAATTATGAGGGGACGAAAAATTCTTTCCTTAAATAGTGAAAATTAGTGATAAAACACTAGAAATAAATATGTATGATGCAAATTCCGGGCTTTAAACTTTGAGTTAATTCTTGGGGGGTCCGCAAGGGCGAGTGATCTCTGAAGAGGGCGTCTTCGGTCTAGGAAAATTAGAGACCAACTGGGTTAGACCGTCTGTGACGTCAGCTCCCGTTATTTCTAACGGTACCATCGGACTACTTTTCGTGAACGAACTATATAAGGACAGTAATGAAACAAGGCAAGAACCCTGTGTGCGCAGATGAAAATGAGGCCTGCACCATCATACAGGCCACGAAAGGAATAACCAAGAAATCGGAATGTTAGTGTGAAATACTATATTTCAGTATCAGGTATGCGTGACATTCCAGTTTATGCTTCAACATTTTTGTCTTTTGCGTGAGGTGGAAAAAAATTAATAATTTTGTTAAATAATTGGTTTATTAATAAACATTCAAGATCGGAATGCAGAAGAGGAGTTTACTTAAATGAAGAAATTGAAAAGAAAGGGAACAGCATTCGAGAACATTTCAAGGGCTTTCTTTGCCGATCAAGCCATTATGAGTCTAAAAGAACGCCATGTCACAAGTACCCATCTACAACTCTGAACGTACGTAAAATGTGGAAGCTGTTTCATGAAACATTTACGGATGATTTTAATCTTGATTTCGGTGCACTGAAAAAAGATATTTGCTCCTACTACGTGAGAAAGAAGCTTCAAATGAAGATTGGGAAAGACGTACCACAAAAAGGAAGTTTTAGTAACTGAATATTTACTGCACAAACATCGGAGCAGAAAATTTTATTCGTTATTAAGTGAGTTTGCAGATGACGAAAACACAATGACTATTTGCTTTGAATTGATGCAGAATCAGGAGTTAACAATTACAGAAGCATATTTCTCGCATCAACAGTGGCAACATTTCTTTGGTGTGGTTATTCATCATGGAAAGAATGCCGAACAAATGAAAGATGACATATATTTTTACACATGGGCTGAGCATGAGGTGGTCGTGGCCCCCAATGAAATCGCAAGTGCGTTGTACCACTTCATAATGAAGAAGGTTCCTAACAACTTTAAAAGTGTGAGGTTATTTAGTGATGCATATGGAGGGAGGTCAAAACAAAAATTACATGGTTTTGGAAATATTGTCGGTTGTAGCTGTAAAGCATGATATTACTTTTACTTACTACCATCCAGTTCGAGGCCACTCATACTTGCCAGTGATCAAGCTTTTGGGCGTGTGGAAACTAGTCTTAAGAAGATGGAAACGATATTGCATCCAATTGAATATTTTAAATATTTTTCCAAAGTTGAAACTCTATTACAGTATACAAAAGATCGAGACAGCATGGATTGGAAAAAATACAACCATAAACACTTAAAGAGTAAGCACACCTTTCCTATATTCGAAACAAAAGTGATAGAAATTACAAAATGTGGCGTTGGTGTTGAAACAACATGTAGTGATCTGCATTCTCTTTGTACAATCCTTAAATGTGGAAAAAAATTAATGGTATTTTTTGCATGTAAAGCCTCACAACTGCATGAAACAAGCAAAAAAAAAACCATTTGACCTTAAACTGTTAAAAACAATCGTATAAATAATGTTCACGGGTATTTTCCCTTCTACAAGCAGTCGTATATTGACGAGGCCACAGATGATGAGGAAACAGATGGTGATGACGAAATAACTTTTGTAAATGACGATCCTTGGTAGCGAAACTAATGCATATTCATCCTAGTTGAGATTCGGCATAGTGTCCATTGTTAATAGTTATATAAAACTTGTGTTGAAAATCCTACATTGTTTATAAAATTATTATTATTTTTCAAAATAGCATTTTATTTATTTATAGATGTTGTTAAGCTAAGCAATAAAATTTAATACATTCATACTAATGCACAAATCATTTTGTCTCAAATAGACGTGAATTTTACATTTTATAGCAAAAGGCTGTAAGTAAGTCAAAACTTGATCAACTTTACCACCATACTCAAACCTGCAGGATTTCTGTCACTTCCATGAAAGTTGCGGTGAGGGATGTATAATATTTCCCCAAAATAAGATTTAAATTCTAAACATTTAGCCTGAGAATAAAAAAATGCACTTTTCTCAAAAACTGCAAAACATGACTTAGGTCCTTTTGGAAACAAGCTATTCATATATACAGAGGATGTTTACGCATTTTGAGAACGATTTCGGAGCCTTTTTTTTTTATGTTTAAAATGTAAAGATTAATTTTTTAAATATTATATCTGATAACCTTGGTTCTGAACTATAAATCTGCGTCATGCTTACCATGATAAAAGGGCTTTTGCAACATTTCCAGAGGTATTGTTTGCCATTCCTGTTCCACAACTTTCCGAAGTGCATCGATGGTGGTGGGTTTGCATCTTAGAAAGAGCTCTTTTCAGAAGAACAAAAGCACAATAGTCCATAGGAGAAACATCAGTGGACTTTGCAGGAACATGTTGAAAAGGTATATATGCAATACCTGTATCAATTTTTATTTTTTTAAGGAAAGCATTGGTAGTCTTTGAAGTATGACGGCTGGCTTTGTCTTGGTGCAGTTTCACACTCCGAAAATTATTGGGATAAAGAAATGAAATTTCTTTAATATCGGACGTAAAACATTCTCCTGATAATATGATGAGTTGATTTTAATGGGTTTATTTTTAATTTCCCATTGTAGGAGAAACCTGCGACAATCATAAAGCCTTTACTGAAGCTTTCTTTTCATTCTCGAAACCAAGTTTGGACATTCTTTTCTCTGCATTTGCAATAGTAAATGGACCTTTTTTTGCTAAAATCATTTAGGTAAACCCATATTTTATCAAGGATAACATATTTCCATTTATCTCCTACTAAATAATTTTCATACAGGATTCTGCAACATGTCTTGCGTTGAGCCACATGCCTCGGCAAAAGATGGTAAACATCGTTTTTTAGCTTTTTTAAGTTATAAATCTTGGGGTTTATTATTTGATTTACTCTTGTTACCAGTGATCTCACTTTAGAAATATTTGCAACAGAACGTACCTTGTTCAGGTGTTCATTTGGAGCCCTCTTTTCATGTAGAAGTTCAGATTGGCGGTCTTTCCCTTTTCGATTAATAATGTTGCGTATTTTGCACTTAGAAATCCTTATACCATGCGTTTCGCAATGTTTTTTTAATAATGGAATAAGAATATTTCCCCCTTGGAAAGCGCAAAAACGTATCCTTCAATCCACAGCTTGTTTACAGGCGCCATTTTGAATGAAAAATGAATTTGAAAGTAGCAGACGATAATCTTAATTTGAATAATAACGTGTTGTCAGATCCATTTTTTACAAAATATTTTCATTTTTTAATCCTCTATTAAAATCGTTCTATGTGTAAACATCCTCTGTATGTAAATATATGTGTGTATTTGTTTTATTTACTTGTTTGTATTTATTTTTGGTATCCTTATTTTCAGGGTAAATGTTATAAAGAAAATGCATTTCAAGCTCCATTGCTAAAATATCATATTGAAGTATAATGTCAAGTGTACGTTCTCCAAAGTATTGTGGTTGATATTCCGTGAACTAAGCAATGCAAAGAAAGGATTTCAACTTACACATACATTTTCCTATAGTGTCGTTGTGGAAAGCTCCAGAAACAAAAGTTTCAGTGTTGAAGGACGCAACAAATTACACCATTCCTTAGTAAAAAAAATTTTGGTTGTAGCATAATGGACAGCAAAAATATACTCATAAAAAATGAATTATTTAAATGTGACATGTGTCACAAAACATTTTCAGAAGGTTCACACTTGAAGGAACATTACCGATTGCATACCAAAGAAAGACCTTTTGCATGTGAAGTGTGTCATAAAACATTTTCTCAACTGTCAATCTTGAAAGGCCATTGCTGGGTGCACATTAAAGAAAAACGTTTTAAGTGTGAAATATGCCATAGAACGTTTTCTCACAGTACAACCTTTAAGAACCATTACAGGTTGCACACCAAAGAAAGACCTTTTGAATGTGAATCATGCCATAAAACATTTGCTCAACTTGCAAACTTGAAGAAACATTACAGAGTGCACACCAAAGAAAAACCTTTTGAATGTGAAGTATGCCATAAAACATTTACTGAAATTTCAAACTTGAAGAAACATTACAAGTTGCACACCAAAGAAAAAAAATGTTTTGAGTGTGAAATATGCCATAAAACATTTTCTCAACTTTCAAACATGAAGAAACATTACAGAGTGCACACTGGAGAAAAACCCTTTGAGTGTGATTTATGCCATAAAACATTTACTGAAATATCGAACTTGAAGAAACATTACAAGTCGCACACCAAAGAAAAAAAACGTTTTGAGTGTGAAGTATGTCATAAAATATTTGCTCGACTCGTAAACTTAAAGAAACATTACAGAGTGCACACCGATGAAAAACCTTTTGAGTGTGAAGTTCGCCATAAAACATTTTCTGAAATTTCAAACTTGAAAAGACATTACACGTTGCACGCCAAAGAAAAACATTTTCAATGTGAAGTATGCCATAAAAAATGTTCTCAACGTGCAGGCTTGAAGAATCATTACAGAATACACACTGGGGGAAAATATTTTAAGTGTGAAGTTTGCCATAAAACATTTTCTGAAATTTCAAACTTGAAGAGACATTGCAAGTTGCACTCCAACGAAAAACGTTTTGAGTGTGAAGTATGCCACAAAAAATTTTCTGAACTTTCAGACTTGAAGAATCATTGCAAAGTGCACACTGGAGAAAAACCTTTTGAATGTGAAGTATGCCATAAAGCATATTCTGAAAATTCAAAGTTGCGGGAACATTACAGAGTGCACACTGGAGAAAAACCCTTTGAGTGTGAAGTATGCCATAAAACATTTTCTCGAAGTTCAAACTGGAGGGAACATCGCAAAGTGCACACCAAAGAAAAGCCTTTTGAATGTGAATTATGCCATGAAACATTTACTAGAAATACATATTTGAAGAGACATTATGGATCACATATCGAAGAGATACCTTTTCAACATGATATATCATAAAGCATTTTCTGGAAACTCCATCTATAGGAAGCATTTAGGAACACGCGTATTGTATGCAAAGACAGGTTTTTTTTGTTTAGTGTGAAGTATGTTTTTTTTTATACCTGAAAATGTGATCTCTCACACATTTTCTTGCATATGTGTCTGTAAAGATACATTTCACACACCAAAATGAAATCTTTTCAATGTGGAACATATTTTGTTAAACACTATTATACTATTTATACAAGTCAAACACTACGCAGATTAAATAAAGCAACAATTTTTGAGGCTTAATAGTATTATGTCATGGCATGGTTAGATGGTGAAATCTTTAAATACGTTCGTAGGGGATTGAATGTTCGTTGTTCGTAGCTCAGTTGGTAGAGCTCCCTCCCGGCAAGTGGGAGGTCGTGGGATCGATGAGAAAAAAAAAAAATTCTTTGCGAACGTTTCACCAACTAACCATGCCATGACATCGGCGTTAATATTACTACACCTCAAAAAAATTCATAAAAATTGTAGCTTAACTATTATACTAACCGTTAACTTCATATTATGCTAATTGTCATAGATGTAACTTGAGGGTTAAATATTGCTTAAACTGGGGGGAGGGGGGGCAAAGAAAACAAAAACTCAAAATTGTATGATGAAAAGTATTATTTCTCCTCTTTTTTAAAAAGTGGGTTCTCGCAAAATGCCTATTTTTAATATTTTTAGTAAAATGCCTTTTTTGAACTTTTTTGCCGAACGTGCTTATTTCGATTTGTATTTGTTTTGAGTTTGTTTGCTTTGTATTTTTATGTACTTTTTAGAATTCTTATGTACATATATACAGGAAACTCCCTCTTAACGGACACCTTCAGATACGGTTACTCTATTTTTACGGTAATTTAATTAGTTATATGCACACACACCCCACCACCTCCAAAGAGCTCGTCAGTCATGTTTCAATCTTCGATTAACAGTCACAAAACTAAAAAAAAAATTGCACGATAAACGAAAATTTTTGGAAGTCATGAGTTTGCCATCCAGCATTTGCCAACACAAAATCTGTTCATTTTAGTGTTTTTACATATTTTTAACGCCTCTCAAATAAATGATTCATATTTCTTTTGTAAATAAAATATTAATAAATACTTGATAAATTGAACACTGGTTAAAATTATGTATTTTTAATATAAATATATAGATGCACATACTACTAATCAAACTATCCAGCCTAGCCAACACAGGGAGTGACTGCCTGGCTATCAAAATTGGCATTATCACGGTGAATAAAGAACGAGTCCCAAACGCGGAAGACAGCATGCGTAAGCTATGCCTAGATTTTCTGCTTCTAGATGCTTCCTAATCTGGAAACACTACCTTACCTTTCCGATTTATTAGTTCGTTTTGCGACTCCAAAGTTTAGTGAACGGCTCTTTTAAGAGCTAAAATTTGTTTTATTATGCGCAATCATTAATCCTAAAACGCGATAAAATAAAGCTTTCTTGTCTAAATTGTTCATGTTCTTGCCGAAAATGTAATTTGACTCTTTATTTGGAAAGACAACGTTAATAGATAGGCCTAATCTCGTGACATCTTCCAAATCGTACTCCTAGGGGCATTAAATGCTATACTCGAACCAAGAAATGCCTGCCGTCTTTAAGTTATGATTTGAATACAGCTATCTTGTGTTTTTGTTTTCATTATATTATCGTAATTTAGTTTTTACGATAGAAACGAAAAAGCTCTCTGGTTCTCAAAACAGAAAAAAGACGGCAGCAAAAACAAAGCCCTTAAAAAGCAAGCTGGGAAATTTTATAATTATATTAAAATCAAAGTCTAAAAATAAAGTCTCTGGTAAAGAATTTGTGACTCCTGAGCTGGAAGAGAATCAACCTACTTCTGTATGCCCCTCTTATAATGAAGAAAATCATTCCGGTAAGTCTACATTTATTTTTTGTGATGAAGGGAATCAACCAAGAACTTTAGAATGTGTGACTTTTAGTACAAATTGCCTGAAAAAGTGAAACAAATTCTTGGGAATGTATTGCTTTAGATGAATCGTTCCGTAATTTAGGCGGCTGTGAAACACTACTAATATTCGTTTCAGACGCAAGAACACCTGATCTTTACGGTTCTTCAAAATGGTCGAAACTGACGGACAAGTTAGGATTTATACTTACAGAATTAGGACCTGTTCAGAAGAAAGATATTTCATATCATAGAGATGATAGTGGACGCAAGTTCAGTGGCACGTATCATACAGAAAAATGGACAATGGCGAACTTATGCCAAGACCATGGCTGGTATATTCAGTGTCGGCAGACTGCCTGTTTTATTTCTACTGCAAATTGTTCTCAGCAACAGCTGAAAGAGAATCGTTCAGCAATTTTGTATCAATCTGCTATGAACAATGGAAGAGTTTATTGAAAGCATTTCATACACATGAAATCGGTCTTACCCATATGAAGTGTATGAAGATGTGGCACGACTTTAAATACCATCTAGGAAATAAGACGACAATGGATTTATAGAATCAAAAGTTATATAAACTGGAAAAGAAACATTGGTCAGATGTCATTGAAAGGCTTATAGAAATAATTTTTTTTTTCCACATTTCTTCTTTGACATTAAAGCCTCTCGCAGAAACTCGATGGGAAAGTCGCATTGATGCTTTGCAACTTCTCAGGTGCAAAACTAGGGAGATATATATATATATACACACTGCTCTTTATATGAAATATATAATGACGAAAAAGAAACGCGATATGACGCACAAATTTTATGCACCAAACTGACGGATTTTCAATTTCTATGCTCTCTTATCCAGTGGCATGATTTATTGAATCATACTAATCCCCTCGGTAAGATTCTACAAAATGCCGGCGAGAATATTGCTGTTGCTTTAGCAGCCATCAAACATTTGAAATCATTTGTTTCGCAATACCGCACCAACTCTAGCTTTGAGTTACTGCTTCAACGTGCTGGACATTTTTATTAAGATTTGGAAGGAGAACCTGATTTCAAAACAAAGGCTCAATTGCGTCAAAGAAAGAAGAGTATGCAATTCCAATATGAACATAAAGATGAACCGCTACAATCACCAGAAGATAAATTTAGAGTGAATTTTTTCTACACAGTTTAGGATATTGTGATAGCTTCACTTGACTAACTATTTGAACAACTGGAATTGTATATCACCAGGTTTCAATTTTTGTATCATATAAATCGACTTACGGACGTAAATAAAGAACAACTTCGAGAGGATTGTAATAATCTGCAAATCTACCTGTCAGACGGCGACAAGAGATGTAAGTGGTATTGAATTGCTCGATGAACTTTTCGCTTTTAAAGATTTATTTGCATCTGATCTTTGTCAATTTCGTGCTCCCCACAAAACCTTAAACTGCATTTACACAAAAAGCCCATCATTCCCAAACCTTAGTATTGCATTCAGAATTCTATTGACCCTTCCAGTGAGCATTGCAAGTAGAGAAAGATCTTTTTCAAGGTTCAATATAGTTAAAAATTATTTACGGTAAACTACTTCTCAAAATAGCCTTATAAGCTAATTAGAAATAATTGCAATCGAAAATGATGTAGGTTTCCAATTAAATATCAGTGAGCTAATCCATAGATTCGCAAATGTGAAAGCGCACAAGAGAAAGTTTGTGTAATCAATTATGTATTATTATAATTATTAATTAGTTTTTTATTTCATTTATTTTTATTTATTTCTGCTAAATAAAAGCATTACAAAAAATAGCTTTTTCATTTTATTATTTGCACTAAAGATTTCCTTACTTCACAATGTATTTTTCACTTACTCTTATATTTTTAATAATAGTTGAATTGAAAGATGAATAAAACTTAAATAGGCGTGAGAAGGAGCAATTACAGGCAGGGTTCAGGAAGGCTCTCCCCCACATCAATATAACAGATAAGCTTATTATTTAAAAAAAATTACAATGGATGCACTATTATTCAAAAATAAACGAATATGCGCATTTTTGCCTCCATTTTTTTTATAACCACAGTTAGGGAGGGGGCGCCAATTTAAAGTTTGCAGGGGGCGCTAATCCTACCAACGCCAGCCCTGTGCCTAGCCACCTCATGATAGACTAAACTTGAGGGAATGGTTAGTTTACGTGTTGTGTCTGTAACGCACGTGTTCTATAAAGTGGGGGAAGGGATGACACACCGTGAGATAAAAGCTCTTTATTTCAGAATGGCGAAAGGGTGTGCTGGAAGTGAAAGGATTAGATAATTTATAGCGTATGCCTCAATCGGAATAGGCTATGTTCAGTTAAAAAAGCAATAAAGCACGTGATTCGCTTGCACATTCTTAAACAGTTCACTTGTCACTCAGTCGGCTCAACACGTGGTAGCGAGTGTTGGCTTTCTCTGTAATCTACACTGATTAGGCATTTTTATAGTTTAAAGATAAACTAAAACTGCAATTAAAAAATTATGAAATTTTGTAGAAGAGTTCGGCGCGGATGTTTCCTCTACTGTGGTGGACCATACGTTGCCGCGATATAGCTGGGGTTTTCCCTTATGCGAGTTATGAATAAAATTGGAGATTGTTTGAAATGCAATGAAAATAGATAGGCCTCGTGAAAGCACACAAAGGCAGGGAAGGGCACTTGGACATCGTTTATGGCCATGCTGGCGCCAAGAAATACCGGGTCATAAAAATGTCGGCGGGCTTATTGAACACATTTGCCAACAGGGTATAAAATCCGAGAGGAGAGATAAAGTAGTGCTGTGTGTAAAAGGAGGCTGTCGTGTTGTGATTCAGTCGTATCAGAAGCCACAAGGAGGGGCTAGTGTTTAGGGGCGTTGTGTAGCGTTGGTTGGAAATGTAAGGTGGGTAGAGTATTGGTGTCGGAAATCGATTGACAGGTGGAGTATGAACGTTGCGTAAGATTAAAAAGAGAGCTGGGGAGATTTTGGAAAAAGAGGGGATAGAGATTTGGAACGCAGAAGTGTGAGGTTGGAGAAAGAAGGCTAGGGCAGAGTTGTGGTGGCCGTTAGTGCAGTCGAGAGCGACTGGTGGAATTTGAAATTTAGTGTGGGTAGTAAGAGAGGCAAGTAGCGCCCGTAATAGAGGTGGCCGTAGTACGTAGAGTTCAAGCTGGAAGGAACGAACGAGAGTTATAGAGGAGGCCAAGTTCCGATAGAGAAGAGGCACCGGTCCGGAGTCTGAGCCGTTAATTGCAAGGTGTCAAGGTGGTCGGCTTGAGCCCCAAAGAGAGCCGTGAAGCTGCCGACGCCCGAGTTGTCGTTTTCGAAACCTTAGCTCAGCGAGAAGAAGGAAGAGTTGGCCTGCAAAAACGATTTCAAGATTTCCATGCTGTTCAGTCACCGAAAGCCGTCGTACCCGACGTCCTACCAGCAGGGTGGTCACTTCCGGCGCTCGAAGGAAGAAGAAGGATTCGGCTGCCGGACTGAGTGAGTCATTTTGCTATTTTTCTTGGAATGGGGTTGCAATTAAAATTTGGGTTGAGGTACGCATTTGTTTTTCTTTAGAGTGTTGGGATAATTAGTGAAAGGTGGTACTTATACGCATCCATTATTGATTGTTATCACTTATATATTAATAGCTAATTAGGGTCATTTCTGCTTAGTAAAAAAGTGCCAGTAATTAATCAAGATTGTATTAGCTAAGGTTTCCTGAAGTTGGTTGTCATCATTTCATCTAGGAATGTTGCGTTAGTTAAGCGTTGAATGACGACTTTACGTGAACGTGCATCTATGAATGCCGTGTTGATCGGCAATCCATCTCCCCCTCAGCCGCCTCGGCGGCTGATTACGCTGTTCAAGCGTCCTGTCTGGGATTACAGCGCCGCCCCCGGCGGCCACCCTTCCCAATGAAACCCTTGCACAATCCTCCTCCTGCGCAAGTTAAGCGTTACAGTGTTGGTTGTTAAATTCAGTACCAATTAAGTTAAGGTATTGATTGTTGAAATATGGAAGGTATAATAAGCTACCTGTATTCACAGGAAAGTAGTTCCTTCCCCAATTGTTTATTGCGCGTCATAATTGCATTGTATTAGATCACAGGCATTGTAAGATTACTAATTAAGCATAATTAAATTATTTGTTTGTTTTTTAAAAAGGAAGGCTTCTTTTCATGTTCTGACGCCGATTCATTCCTCACACACTTCCACAAATAACGGTAAGTCGGGTTTTTCCTTAACGTGCAGATGATTTTAGGTCGTGACATTTTACAAATATCGGTTTTGGAATCTGATATTAGATTCAGTGCTGTTTTTAAAATCGGGCAGACAATAATTTACCATACTACCGATGAAAGCATATTATTTTGCAAATTATGTGAAAAGTCAATAAACTTCGAGAAAAAGTACTTTATAGTTCAGTACTTGGAAACATCTAAGCATAAATCTGCGAAAGTTAAAAAGGATGAAAAACATCGACTCTGATTTCCACTTGTTTTGAGTTATCTTCCCGAAAATCGCAATTTGCAATGGATCTACGCAACGCGTTTGCCAGCATTACGCTCTGGAAGCTTGAAAATACATGTATGCGCACTTTCTATAAAAATATACCAACCAAAGTATTCCCGATGAATCTACGTTAAGGAAAGCTTACCTGGATGAATGCTACAAAAAGGTTCTTGATTATATCCGGAATGAAAAATATATGGATATCTATTGACAAAACCACAGGTGCAATAGGACGATACGTTGCAAATGTTATTGTTGGTATAATGGACCCATTTGAAGATCAAAAAGTGTTTTTTCTAACATCTGAATAAAAAGACAAAGAATTGCCCAACTACTCACTAGTGCATTAACTTTGCTTTGGCCGGATGGTGTTCAACATGAAAGAGGTTTTTTTTATTTCTGACAAATGCAGCCCACTCCATAAAAAAAAAGTCGGAAATGCGCTAAAGATTTATTTCCCTTACATGCTCATCTAACATGCTTTTCTCATGCACTGCATAGAATTGCCGAACAAGTAAGAGGTCTCTGTCCTGAAATAAATGTTCTCGTTTCCAACGTTAAAAAAAAAACATTCGTGGAAACTCCTTTAAGAATTCAAGCTTTTAAGGAAATGGCACCGAACGTTTCGTTACCTTCGCAACCGATTCTCACGAGATGGAGAAACTTGGATATTAATCGTCTCGTACGATTGCTTACATTTTGACAAAATTGCTGAAATTGTCAATAGTTTTACGAATGAAGGTGCAGTGGCTATGAAAAAAAGCAAATTTTTATTTTTCAGCTCCAAAGTGAAAAATAAATTGACATTCATTTTGACACATTTTGGAAAATTTCCAGAATTTATTAAATGTTTAGAAAAAAGAAATGTCGCGTTGTTAAGAGTCATTGGAAATTGTATACAATATTTTACAAAACTTTACGTCTGTCACTGGTAAACTGGCGAAACCAAGAAGAAATGCGAAAACGTGATTGCTGCGAATCAAGACTTTGAATCCATTAGGAATATAGGAAAAGTTCTAAGTGGTGATGCTACAATAGGACTGCCCATGTCTCCTACCATGGCATGCTGCTTTAAATATGCGCCCGTAACCTTTGTTGAATTGGAGAGATCTATTTTACAATATAAAATGCTACTGACAAATAGACGTCTGTTATGGGGGGAAATATAACTAGTTGTATGTAATGCTGTTGATTGATTTATATTCAAAAAATTTTTTAACATTAATAATATAATATGATTTAAAGTGAAATAGGAATACTAATGAAAATTAAAATGAAGTATATTTGTGGTACTTGGCAATTAGTTTGGTTAAATGTTTGCTTAATTTCTCTTTACAGACTTATTTTGCCTGCAAACATTAAACCCTATAACATTAAATTAGTTTACCCAGAATAAATTTGTAAATTGCCCGTTGATACTGGTTAGTAAACATTGGTTGACTTTACCTAAAATTTCAAACGCGTTGTGTGTTAAACATAAACAAAATAAAAAAACAGGTTCTTTAAAACAGACATGAAACAATTATTCAATAATTACTGCCTTTTATTTTATATTATAAACACGATAATATATTTTCTAATTCCTTTAGAATATAACAGTGCCATTTAATATTAGCATTTGGAGCTATTAACAATTCTTCCTACTATCAATTTTTCACTTGGCATATTTTTTTTACAGTGTTTAAACCTTATATAAGTAATTAAAAAAACAAAATAATTCAAATACTCATTTCACTATGAGAATCATACTGGGGTATATAAACCACCAGAAAAAATTTATACATTTCATTATAAGTTTAATGAGGGAGGAGGCACTTATAATTATCGATTAATAGAAGAGAAAGAAAGATAACTTTAACTTACATGTTACACCCTTAATGGCCCATGTTTGGAGTAGGTTGGAGTCCACTGTTCATCTTCGTGTTTCAAAATTTCTCTCTCTCTCCGGCTCTCGCTCTCTTTCTCTCTCCGCTCTGGCTGGCGGAGCGAGACTTGTCAAGCCCTTTTTTTCTTAATCGCCATCTTGAAGATTTTTATTTGTCTAAGGACTGCTAAAATCCTTATTCTCGCCAATATATTGCCAACTTTTTCATTTGGCTTTTGTTAACGTATTAGACGGCAATTTCGCCTGCCTAAATTGCAATTGTTGGCCAATTGTGGTGGTCTGGACTGGACGCCAAGCCCAGGCTCGGTGTGGGTGGGCTTGCCTATTTATGCAGGTGCCACGAGTTGGCTATTTATTGCTGTGATGACTCATTTACTTCCCCTCGACCAGGGATTTCGTCTGAACTTAAGTTTTTATAGGTTTCGGTTGCTGATGGATATTAGCCATATTGTAGGGAGCGAAATAGCAGTTTTTAGGTACACTGATTGGCCAAAATTATTTTGTTTGCAAGTTAAAAATGGGTTTAAAAAATTAAATATGATAGGTAGGAAAAAAACAAAAAGGTGGATTTGTATGTTAAGGGGTCCTACTTTTAAAAAGAAAAGGAATTTAATTATAAGTGCCTTATTTATATTCAGAATTTTTTTAAGAGTGTTTTTTACTAGTAAAAATCAAATTAATTTAAATTTTACACCTTTGTTAATTCAACAGGCATTTTTAACAAGTCTTTTCGTTTGTCACATAAAAAACAACTAAATTTAAAGTTCTTGAAAAGAAGTTACAAAGAATTTGATTTTGTCTGGATGAATGGATGGCCCAGGAAACTTGTTTACTTCCTATTATGCCCATGATGACGGTTTCTTTGGACGAACGTGTCTTCTCTTGAATGGAGGTGTCTCCTCTTGAACGTTAATTAATCTGGCATAGTGTTGTAGACGCAGTGTACAAATAATTGGAGGTACAACTCCATCTGAAAAAATTAAATAACAGGCGGCAGAATATCGAAAAAACAAAAACACTTAACAACATCTAAGCATATATTTATACATAGTGAGAGAGAGAGAGAGAGAGAGAGTGTATGTATTTTTTATTTAATTATCTATTTATCTGCTCCTGGGTGTTTAGATTTAATTAGTTATTTTAAAAAGGGGATTTTCAATGTTCACCCTAACACAACTGTTACGAATTATAGAAGGGTCTTGCGATGACCTAGTGGTAAAGCGCTTACTTAACGTATCGGTAATCTGTGTTCGAACTTCAGAAGTGAGGAAAAAACTTATCAGAAGTTGTTCCCTGGGCGTTAAGAGGTTCGAACTCACTTGGGAAAATATAGGTCCCGCGCAACGTGCTTTTTTGCTACGCCAGCTGTTATTTTTGCCGTTTAAACGAATTAGACTGATTGGAATACAGCAAATTCTCTTATTAACGACTTTCAAGGACGTTAATGGGAATGAATATGATGCTATGAAGCATTTGGCAGGAACGCAAGATACACGGATTAAACAGAAAGAGTCCTTTATTAGAATGACGTTATGGAGAGAACGTATTGTAATGCAAAACGAAGAGGTAAATATAGCGTTCTGCGATGGACACGTATAGTTCGTTCGCGGAAAATTGACGGCTAGTACCGTTAGAATTCAAGGAAGCTGACGTCCCAGGCGGCTTCTTTTATTGCAGTAGACGTAAAGGCGTCTTTCATAACTCATTTAT
>QLNU02015003.1:2962214-2979291 GCA_006491805.2 Dysdera silvatica
AATGCATGATTTGTTTCTCAAAACGTAGAATCGTAAGTAAATTAGTAAGTAGTAAAGCAAGTAGTAAGTAAACATAGATTAGTAGTAAAAAGGTCTGAAAACATAGATTAGTAGTAAAAAGGTCTGAAAGCATAGATTAATAGTAAAAAGGTCTGAAAACGTAGATTTAAAAAATAAAACAACAGAAAATAATTTAAAAGCATGAAAATGCTGATAGGATCTTGGCGTGTGTGAATGAACGCACCATATCAGGTTTGGCAGCGAAAATATTAAATAAAAATACACAATTATGAACAAATATTTTTTATCTGTATGAATAATATAAGACGACGAAAAATGCATACACTCTCTCTCTCTCTTACCCAGGCCTTGGGACATTAGTATGCCCTATTTGAACGACTGTAGTAACATGCAAAATTAATGTTTCATTTAGCTTCCTTGCCATTCTTTTCTATTTGTTTATCTTCTAATTGTTTTTTTAAATGATGACGAGGTCGAAACCTGAAATTTAAAGATCCTCTCCTCTTTGTGTTTGATGCTGATTTTTTAAAAAAGGCAATGATCTAATTGCATTTGAAACATATCCTAGAGTGATGATATTTACAGAAGTGCCTGGATCTTGGCCAAGGAGTCTAGAGGTTGGTGGATCTGCTGGACTGTATATGCTGGAGATGGATGTAAATGCTGGATCTTGGAGAGCACTTGTTGACGGGAGGGACTGAAGATAGATAGTAGATGCATGCGGACCATTGCTGATTGGTCGACATTATGAAAGAGAAGCAGGATCTGGCTCATCCGTTATGATTGATGGAAGAAAATTATGAGGTGTGAATACGTTTTTCTTGGAAGGTCATATCCCACATGATCTGAATGCTTGCTGAGCAATTCCAATGTTTCCTGCTTTAGCATATGCCGATACAAAAAGGACGATGCCAGATGTCTATGGGATTTTGCCTACGGCGTTCCACAACAAATCAAATGCCATTCGACGCGCCTCACTGAATAGATGAAATATGTCAATGGGCGCAAAGCTGTCAGATCATGCAGTCACGAGTTAGAGGTCATAAAAGGTCATTCTGTGAGGAGAATCTCCAATGTTATTAGGATTTTGTCTACTAGCGTTCCATAACAAATCAGACGCCATTCGACGCGTCTCACTGAGTAGATAAAAAATATCAATGGGAGCAAAGCTGTCAGATCATGCAGTCAAGAATTACAGGTCATAGCAGCTTATCGTCTGAGAAGGATCTCATTCTCAGACTGGCTGGAGATCCTCCTCATAGGGTGGCCTTCTATGACCTCTAACTCGTGACTGCATGATCTGACAGCTTTGTGCCCATTAACATTTTTTATCTACTCACCGAGGGTGACGCGTCAAGTGAGGGAATGCAAAAATATGCAAATTTTACCAAAATAATCCTAAACGTAAGAATTTAAGATAATTTCAAACAAACATTGTTTTCTATGCGAGTGCCCATGGCAGTTCTTCCTCGGTAATAGCACACTATTTTTAAATATATACGGTTTAAGGAAACAATATCACAGAGTACTCTTGCCCCATTCATACTCTTATCCCTACTTGGAAAGAAAAGCTATGGTGAAAGACGAAAGACAGCATGTCAGAGAGTTTGCTTTGAGACACATTTTAAAAGCCAGGGAAAAACCAGAGAAATGCAAATCCACACGTACGTTCAAAATTCATGATTTAAATTTCAGTGCAAAAGACTCTACAGAGTTGATCACTAACAAAAATTACCTGCCCTCCACTTCTAGCATCTGCAACATCCGAGGAAATCTTAAACCTCATTCATTCCAAGCAGATAACAACTTTCGACATCGATGAATTTCCACGTCATCACGAGTCCAAATCATCAGAGCAACTTTGCTTTCTCGCTGACAAATGTCAATATTTGAAAACGAAGTCCAGTTCATGGGAACCAAACCAAATTACAAGAGTGGGTATTTGTTAAGTCCAGTTATGGTCGGAGGGTTGGAACTTGAAGTGCGGCCATCACCCCGTGGGGAGTTCCGTGTCGTTTTCCTTTACACTGAATGTGGAATGCAAACAGGCGAAGAGCTGCACAGCAATAGTTAATCAAACAGTCTGCGTAACCTGTTTTTCTGAAGTCATGAACGCATCTACGATGTTTCATTTTTTTCACAATTTTGGCCAATTTTCGCTCTAAAGCAACCCACTTCCCGCTACCTTTGGAGGTATTTAAGTAAATCAAAGTATTATTTCCCATTAACTACTTTCAAATCACTGCTACAGTTGAAGTTTCATGACAATCAGACAAATTTAAGGCACTATTCAAAAGTTTCTAAAAAAGGTCAATTTATGGCTAATTTCTCAAATTTTGGGGGTCATGCGCGACCTAAAGATATTATCCGATTCCAAAACTTCTTTTTTCACTGTGTTTATCTTGACGAGCAGCAACTTTTCCGCACTATTACGTTTCGATTCGAGCAACTTTTGAAAATTCGACCCACCCTAATGTTCAGAGCTCGGTTATAATGAACATGGTGCATACGAACTCTGTTTTAATGAACATGCTGGACATGAACTCAGTTATTATAATGAGTATGATGGATATATGAACTCGGTTATAATGAGAATGATGTACATGAGCTTGATTGTAACATAATATCTATCATGCTCGTTATAATCGAGTTGATATTCATCGTGTTCGTTACATCCAAACTTATATTCATCATGCTTGTTAGAATCATGCACACACACATCATTTTCACTATAATCGAGTTGATATTCATCATGTTCGTTATATCCAAACCTATACCCATCATGCTTGTTAGAATCATGCACATACACATCATTTTCACTATAACCGAGTTCATATGCATAGACGCTCGTTATAACCGAACTCTGTACAGGTATAACCAAACAGGTAATTTATCGAGCAAACAACAAGCACCCCTTACTAATAAGGAAGTCCACGCCATCACTATATTTATGTCTACCTATAACTACAACCTAACCACCTTTATCCACCTTAGCAATGCTCAAGTTGGTGTTAGAACAAAGACCCTTGATTTCTCGTTGTTCAGAGATCGGCATGTTGGGCCAAGATTTAGTGTGAACTTAGTCTAATTTCTTGTATACCATGCATTTTACTAACACCTGTAATCGCCATTTTTAACACTTGTTAGCACCACGCCTTGTATTGCATAAGTTGCCATTCTGATGAAAATCGCTGAAGGCTATTGAAAAAAAAATAAACGCTTAAATATAATATTAAACTGTGTTAATATGTTGCCATCTCAATCATTTTAAAAAATCTTCAACAATATATTCTCTACATTGAAAATATTCCATTTTGGTGTCCAACCTGCAATATCTCTCTTCGCATACATACACAAGAACATGGGTGAAAGATCGCATTTTCAGAAAAAAAAATTACATATTTCACACTAAACAATAAAACCTGTCTTTGCATACAATGTGTGATACAAAATGTTTCCTACAGACAGAGATACAAGAAAATGCTTTATAATATTTCAGATTGAAAAGGTACCTCTTTGGTATGTGACCCGTAATGTCTCTTAAAAGTTTATTTCTAGTATATGTTTTATGGAATACTTCATACAAAATGTTTTCCTTTGGTGTGCACTCTGTAATAATTCTTCAAACTTGAAAACAGAGAAAATGTTTTATCTCATACTCATACATGTATGAGTACGATGTATGTTTTATCTCATACATCGTACTCAAAAGCTGTTTCCTTGACATGGACTCTGTGATGTTTCTTCAAGCTTGAATGTTGAGAAAATGTTTTATGGCATAGTTCACACTGAAAAGGTTTTTCATTGGTGTGGACTCTGTAATGTGTCTTCAAGTATGAATTTTGAGAGAACGCTTTATGGCACAGTTCACACTGAAACGGTTTTTCTTCGGTGTGCACTCGGTAATGCTTCTTCAAGTTTGAAAGTTGAGAAAATGTTTTATGGCATACTTCACATGCAAAAGGTTCTTCTTTGGTGTGCACCCTGTAATGTTTGTTCAAGCTTGAATTTTCAGAAAAGGTTTTATGGCATACTTCACACTCAAAAGGTTTTTCTTCGGTGTGCACTCTGTAATGTCTCTTCAAACTTGAAGAGCGAGAAAATGTTTTATGGCATACTTCACACTCAAAAGCTGTTTCCTTGGCATGCACTTTGTAATGATTCTTAAACTTTGAATGCTGAGAAAATGTTTTATAGCATAGTTCGCACTGAAAAGATTTATCATTGGTGTGGACTCCGTAATGTTTACTCAAGCTTGAAGGTTGAGAAAATGTTTTAGTGCATAGTTTACACTGCAAAGATTCTTCATTGGTGTGCACTATACAATGATTCTTCAAGCTTGAATTTGCAGAAAACGTTTTATGACATACATCACATTCAAAAGGTTTTTCTTTTGTATGCACTCTGCAATGATTCTTCAAGTGTGGACGTTGAGAAAAGCTTTTATGACATACTTCACACTCAAAACGTCTTTCATTGTCATGCAACTTGCAATGTTTCTTCACGTTTGAAATTCTAGAAAATGTTCTATGGCATACATCACACTCAAAAGATTTTTCTTTGGTGTGCACTATGTAATGATTCTTCATGTGTGAAAGTTGAGAAAACGTTTTATGGCATACTTCACACTCAAAAGGTTTTTCTTTGGTGTGCACTTTGTAATGTTGCTTCAATTGTGAATTTTCGGAAAATGTTTTATGGCATACTTCACACTCAAAAGGTTTTTCTTTGGTATGCACTCTATAATGATTTTTCAAGTGCGAAAGTTGAGAAAATGTTTTATGGCATATTTCACACTCAAAACGTTTTTCTTTAGAGTGCAACCTGTAATGTTGCTTCAAGTTCGAATTTTCAGAAAATGTTTTATGGCATACATCACACGCAAAAGGTTTTTCTTTGGTGTGCACTCTGTAATGTTTCTTCAAGTGAGGAAGTTGAGAAAATGTTTTATGGCATAATTCACATGCAAAAGGTTTTTCTTTGGTATGCACTCTGTAATGTTGCTTCAATGTTGAATTTTCAGAAAATGTTTTATGGCATACATAACACTCAAAAGGTTTTCCTTTGGAATGCATTCTGTAATGACTCTTCAAGTTTGAAAGTTGAGGAAATGTTTTATGGCGTACTTCACATTCAAAATGTCTTTAATTATCGTGCAGCCTGCAATGCCGCTTCATGTGTGAAAGTTAAAAAAATGTTTTATGACATACTTCACATTCAAAACGTCTTTAATTATCGTGCAGCCTGTAATGTCGCTTCATGTGAGAAAGTTGAAAAATATTTTATAGCATACTTCATACTCAAAACGTTTTTCTTGGAGCGCAACCTGTAATGTTGTTTCAAATTTGAATTTGCAGAAAATATTTTATGGCATACATCACACTCAAAATGTCTTTCTTTGTTATGCAATCTGTAATGTGCCTTCAAGTGTAAATGTGCTGAAAATGCTTTATGGCGTATATTTATTTAAATAATTCCTTTTTTTCTGAGTACATTTTTTCTGTCCATTGTGCGACAAAAAACAGCTATACATTGGATCTATATTTGAATGATGTATTAACTTATCGATGAAGTGACTAAAGCTTCCACTTTGTCTGGCTTTTATTGGTCAGTAAAAAAAAAAAGTTTAAAAAATTCTGCCGAAATTTTTCAAATAGAATGTCGAAAATATATGCTTAATAAATCCCCAATACATTATTTTTACGTAATTCTTACCAAGGTGTTGGAACTGCAATCTATATTAAAATTATTACTGCAGAAGCTGCCTATCTGAAATCTCCTGGAAATGAAAAAAAAAAAACAACATAGGTGAAGAGGATCCTGTGCAGATTTGACTGAAGGTATTTTATCAATGTGTGTGATAAGGTTTAGGTTAAATAAAACATTTTTGACCTATCTTAACAAAAATAGTCCATTAATAAAATTTTGACGCATGACTTTCTTAGATGGGATAATTTTCTGAAGCTTCCATTTGGTTATTATTCACCCTACTGTCCAACCTCCATTGTCCCTGCTGAAAAGGCTAGAAGGAATCACAATTCCTTTGTGGATTTCAAAGGAAATTGCGACCCTCCATTGTTAAGTTTCTGTTCTTTCACCAATACGATGGTAAGACTGCTGCTATTCAAGAGATGTTTCTCAACTTCCTTTAAATTTATAATTCACATTTTGGTCAGCAATTCGAGATATACAGGTTGTGGAGAAAATTATTCAAGATACACAGAGAAAAAGATATTGAATTTAGGCTAAAAACACTGAGAAATACATATTTTTCAAGACACATATGTTTATCTGAATCAATATATTATTTTCTCAATTTACAGTGACGCTTTCAGCAGTGTTCAAGAATAGTTTAGAATTGAAAGTAAACGATCTCTTATCTTCATGAACTGGAAGCTGTGAGAATTTCGCCATAACTTATAAAAGCAGACCATTGCTAGAAACTGATTAGGCAATTAGTAGCTCCACATTTAGAAAACAAACCCATTTGCCTACTTAAACAGCAAGTAATCAGACTTGAATATTCAGCATTATTTCTTATAAAAACATCTAAGCAATTGAAAAAACCTGCACTTTAAATATTCCCTAAAATATGTCTTCGTTAGGTCTTTCAACACAGAAATTTTTGTTCCTGGAACTTTCACCAATAATGCTATACAAAAATTTATGTGCAAGTAGAAATATTTTATTTGTAGCAATCACAATACTTCAGGAAACGTGGATTTGGCATTAAACTTCAAGATGACATTTCAGCAATGAAGATTGAAATGTACTTTGTAACATTAACCCTGAAAGTAAAGAATACCAAAAAATAAATACATGTAAATAAAACAAATATGTATATATAAATGTTTAATTCACAACACTAAACAATAGATATTAAAAACCTTAGATCAGGGTTGAGAATATTTTCGGCACGAGAAGAGCACAAGCCGCTTCATAGATGTTTCCTATAAGGCTGCATATCATATCACGGATCCTTTATGCGATTGCACAAGTTGCGTACAGTAAAATTTGCCAAAATAAACTTAAATTATTTCTTTTTAAATAGGAACCTATAAAGAAATGTTATTTTGCGGGTTAAGTCTTTTTCCTTACGTTTCACCTTCAGAAAATATAAAAAATATGCTGTTAGCTTGTCTTTAGACTACTAGTCATAAAAAAAGATAATAACAAATTACAAAACGATGGACATATATATAAGTACAGCTATCAACTGTTATGAATTATCTGTAATTATTACAGAATTTGAAAAGTTTCGCCTTTACGGATACTATGTCAGAAAACAAATAAAAGTGCCGATTTCCGGCCATATTATTTTTATGATTTCGTTTCGCTATTTTTGTGGTCCCCCGAATTGTATTTCCCAGAAAATATTATACCATGCTCTTTGGCTTTTACTCAACTGTGTGGACTTTGTTGACATACAACTGTTCATGGCTTCGATAGTCTTGTAACTAAAATGCGCATACATCAACGAAATAATTTTAGCAAAGTCTTGAGGTAAACCTAAGTGATTAAAAATTACCCAGAAAGAGCTAGACAGAGATATTCGGGAGAATTACCATGTATTGAATCCCAAATGAATCTACGTACAGATACTGGTTATAACAACATTGATTAAAGACAGAGCAGATTTCCTAGAGTCAGTGGTCGAATTGGGAAATAAATAGTGGGGGTATGGGTCAGTGTTGTTCGAGGCTTGCGGTCCAGTATAATTCCTAACAGAACCACTCCCCAATTGCCAATTCTAGCGATCTTGGTGATGAATCAAGTGGAATTTAGTTAGAGTTAGTTATTTTTATTAATTTTTATCAATTCTGATATATGTTCATCTCAACCGGGGTTGGCAAGTTTTTGCCAATTAAAATTAATAAGCAATACTGTGAATGTTTAAAATGTACTTGATATTAGATATGACGACCATACTTCATTGTGTTTTTTGTTGAATACATTTTCCATTTTGCCCCTTTTTTCTGGGTTTTGCCATTGCCCTGGCAAAAAGTCCTACCCTGAAACCCATCTCTTCTTCCCATTTTTTTTTTTTAATTCCATTAAACTTTTTTAATGAAGGGTAACTTTTAATAATATAATTCGCAAATATACAGTTATTTGCAAAATACTTAAGGACAGAGCTTTTAATTATGGACACTTTTTTTTTTTTACATATCTAGTACTTATTTCAAATCTTTTCAACACATTTTTGGTGTAGCCAATAATATAATCTCCAAAATTATATTTAAAAGTGATAAATGTCTGCTGTAAAATTTTGTGTGTTTAAAGGTAATTCCAAATTGTTTCATATTCCGGAGAAGTTACCGATACCGTTACCATACGGGTTGTTCCATTGCAGTTTAGGGAAGGCCGTCTTGGAGGAACTGGTTTTTCCCACGGGAAAAACCAGTTTCGGCAAGACGCCCTTCCCTAAACTGCAATGGAACAACCTGTCTGCTAACGGTTATCAGGCGTCAGGTCTGCGCGAACAGACTTACACCTTTATTTGTCTTTCCCGACAACGAATGCAGTCTGCATTCCGTCTTCCTGAGTTGAGCCATGATGCGACATACCCCGTTGGCTTAAACAACTTAAGTAAAAGACCAACACACATTTAATAAATAACAGTGAAGATACTGTTATAACTTTAAGGTAATTTCTCAGGTCAGTATGTATCATATCCATGGCACTGAATATTCATTCACATGCTACAGTCGAAACAACAAGAGTTTTAATAGCAGCAATTAGTGGCTGCAAAGTCATAGGTGATTCACTGTTGTCTTCTAAATACTCACGAAAACCACTTACACAATATTCTTTATCTAGTTTAAAACGTTTACTCAGAAATTCCTCTATTTTATGATAGAGTATACTAGAATTGCAGAAATTTGGAACACTAACGGTGACCAGTGATGTGTAACTGGGGGAAATTTCCCCTTCTCTCTTAAAACATTAAGAATGGGGATTTTGTAGCAGCGGAATAAACTTTTCTGAATTCTGAAAATTAAAATAAAATTTCTGATATAAAAATTTCAGCATTTTTCAGTTTAAGTGTATCAAAAATTAACTAATAAAGTCGCAACGTAATTAATGAAAGGTATAGTTTTTGATGGAAAAATCATGAGATATAGACATAGGTGGCGTAAGTGGTAAGCAAGGAACCAGAGGCGGACCCAGAATTTTTTCGAGGGGATATGGGGTTTTTTGGGGGAGACGGTGTGATATTGGGGTCTATTTTTTTTAAATAATTGCATTACTAAACATTTTATTTTTTAAATTTCGGGAGGGGGGGCATTCCACCCGTGCCCGTCACTATAAAATACATCCCAGCAGAGCATAAATACTCTATTTTTCCCACGATCTAGTAACCCTGTATGCGATGTTGCGTTGCTTGTTACGAGAGGTTAAAGATAATTTGGTGTTGCCAATCCGTTTACGGCCTCCTTTAATTAAGCTGAAGAATAAAAATTCCATTTGCATTTTCGTTTCCGTACACGTGCCAATTAATAAAAATTTTTCATAAGAGGAAAAAAAGAATACGAGATAGGTAAGCTTTTGTATATTAAAAAAGTGGTGGTATGCCATATCCCCCAAATTCGAACAGCGTTTCCCGGCATCCCGCTTCATCAAAAAGTAGGGGTACGCTTCTACAATTTAAAAAAGGTGGGGATATGCCTCTCCCCCAATTCGAGCACTGCCTACAGTACAAGTGTTTATCAAACTTGTCCATAATGATAATTTTTTTTTTAGTAAACATGTACATAATGATAATTTTACACTTTTTAAACTTCAGCCACATGTTACGTCCAGTTACGCAGTTTTTAATAATCCATTAATGCTAAAAAATATTTTATACAAAATAAAGATAGTCCCAGAATTGAGAAAACGGTTTTCAGCTTAGGAGTAAAAATGCTTTTGAAAATTCATTTTTTCCCTTGAAATGAAGGAGGCAAAAGTTTTATTTTCATGCTGATCAGTGGCATTTCAAATCTGTAATATGTATTTATACATAATTTACTGAGACATTATTAAAAATGTTGAATCCAAATTAAATAACTTCCACTTCAGGGTGTACTTTATTCAAACGTGTCTATAATAGTATCTCTTTGTGACAGAATATTGTTATCGATTTGATGGTAATAGTACAGAAAAAATATATAATATTTTTATTAAATATAATTTATATGAATTTTTTATTTTGGGAATTTGTCCATATAAATTCATGTTTTTAAATTTTAAGAATTGAAATTTACCATTTGCTTAACTTAAATTTATTTAAATATAAAATCCACCAGTTTTGTCTGAAATTTTTTTTATTATAATTTCCAATTATTTCTATTACACATAATTCAATGGTTGCTAGGTATCTTACATTCAGTAGAATAGTTCTACAACTGCAAGTCAATGACATCAGTCTTACATTGATAACAACTGTGCATACATACGTTAGAGGAAATGTCTCTGGTAGTGGAACATGAGTTTAAAGCAATGCCTCTGGCAGTCAGGGTTTAAGCTGCTTAAATTTATTTATTTATTGCATTTTGTGAAAGGCTATTGTATTTTGGGAAAGAATTTAATCTCCTGAAAATTTCCACAATTTTATGTCGGTAGCTGCCATCGACGATCTTTCGGACCCTTCATGAAGTCATGAATGGATAAATCGAGGCTGACGGCAAATTAACGTGAGCCTTGCATAAAAGCTTCAAAACCAGCTGCGTAGTTAGCGGCTCATGAATCCAATTTATCGGCGATTTTTGAAAAGAAAAATGAGTAAACGAAAGCTTCTTTCAATTGGCGAGACAATGAAATATCTCAATTTATCTGACGAAGAACTTGTTCATAACATCGACTCAGGTAGGGAAAGCAGTTGTAAACTTAGCGATTGTGTTTCCGATTCAAGCACCAAAGATGAAAGTCATGATGTCGAAGAAATTGCAGAAAGAGCTGAAGCAAATATGGAGTCACTTCAGTGTGCCTTAGACTTGAATATTGATGTTGATAGATTAAAAAGTACTTCAGAAAGTAGTGAAAGTGAAACTGATGATTCTCCAATAGCTTCAACGTCGTGTGAATGGCGTAAAATTGGCGCGAATTACACGCCAACTAATGACATTATTTTTCAAGGCAGCAGTGGCATAATGCATCCAGAATGTAATATAAAAAATAATATGAAAGTAAAATGAAGTTTTAAAGGAATTTCTGTTTTAACTTTAGCGCTAGAGGGGGGGGGAAACTTTTAGCGCAGGGGGTAGGCACCATTGCCGCGATGAATGTGTTAAGGAAAACTATGTTTCCATTAGAATCATCCCATGTTAATGGATGACACATATCATTACATGAATGAATGATTTTATATGGTGTTTTGATATTCATTATTGTGAAACAAGTTGAAAATGCTTTTAAATATAATGACGTAACTTGTGAATTTAGCAAATTCTGTTTTTCCCCTAGCTGAGTAATGCTTTTTGATATAATTTCATTAAAAAATTGCAATGCAAATTTTACATTTTGGCGTTCCACATTTGTGAGGCAAAGAGCTTTCCGAGATATGATATACCCACATTTCATCAAATCACCGGATTCCACGTCATATATTTTTTTAAGTGCGTGAAAAGAGGCCGTGTGAACATTATTCAACGATAAATCAAAATTTGGAAAATACATTGCTTGTTCATTATTTTTCTGATTTATCCAGTTATTCCCAACAGATTTAATTAAACGAAATGTGTTGACGGCATAAAATAAGGGGCATGTTGCATCAGCCGGATGGGGAAAAACAAAGTTTGACAATAGTTTATTAAAAGAACAAATGCATTTTCGGTTAATCCAGTTATTATCACTCATCATCATAATAACCTTAAAGCCTATTGCTTCTAAACTAAAACAATTTTCCTTAAAATATCAAACAACATTTCTGTTGTCATTTTTTTGGCAGGGAAAGTATGCACATCTTTGAATGTGCTCAAAATACAGTCGAGTCTCTATTTAACGAAGTGCCATCGTTCCTCTGAAAAACTTCGTTATAAGGAAAATTCGTTAAATAGAAATTAACATAAATTGTAAACGTTTTCTTCAAACTGTAATCCCCGTAGGATTGTTTCGAATGCTTTTATCACTTCATCTTAGGAAGGCTTTACAACAGTCTCATCTTCATCATCATCTCTTACTGTAAATTCTTCATTACATTTCTTAACACTTTGCAAGATTTCATGCTCCATAGGATATTCGGCGGTCACAACATTTTCATTAGCGTTCAAAAAAATCAGAAAGCTCTAAATGTTCTTCAACACCCCCCATTGTTTTTCAGCTTTTGCCATTTTGCATTTACTAATTTTCCAAGCCCATGTCAGATTCTGATTCATTTTCTTCGATGTCAGCTTTTAAGCTGGCTTTCACAAAGCAGTTGTGGATAGCGATGCAATCACATCACATTCCCAAGCTTTCATCATCTCCGATATAGAAATTCTCAAATTAATAAGATTGTCCTATACATTGGCTCTTCTCTATGTCTAGGATAATTTTTTTCAGGATACGTTTTCGATAACGCAATTTAAGAGTCTGTGTTGTGCCTTGGTCTAATGGCTGATGTTTCGAAGTTGTATTGGAAGGAAGAAAAATGAATTTTATATTCTTCAATTTGCATTCTTTTGGATGTGCAGGAGAGTTGTCTATAATCAACGCAATGTTACGATATTTCCTCTATCCGTTATCCCACTGTAATAGCTACTTCTCCAGAATTGCAGAAGTTATCCATGACTTTTTATTGAATTCATAATCCACCTCTAAAGTGTTTGCACTTTTGGAACATCTTGGAGTTTTTACTTTTTCCAATAACTAGCGGTTTTAATTTTGACTCACAAGTCATATTCTTACCAAGAAAGTAAAAGATAAATTTAAAAAAAATCAAATTCTTTATAAAAAGAACTTCGTTATATAGAAATTGTTTTTCGTAATATGGAGACAAATTTACATGTTAGTGCCATTCAAAGTCAAGGTTCCGCCGAAAATTTCATTAAATAGAAAACTTTGTTATATGGAAGTTCGTTATATGGAGATTCTATTGCACTTTGCACCATAAATACATAGGCACTTGATGCCATTTCATCACTCTCGTATGCCATGCCAACAAGACCACCACTTTTAAAATTAAGAAAGAGTTTGATGTGGATTTCATCCATCTTTAATGACACATAATTTGTGTTCTTTAAGATTATGAACTTTTTACTTAGCATATGCCAAACACAAGTGACCATTTAATTCTGTTTGGGGACATGCATTTACTTTTGAGGCATCTACTTTTAAGGTATGACTGGTACTTGGATGGGGCAAGATAAAGTTATTTGTTTGCCCAACAAATCTATAAGATTGTGGAACTAGAAGACAGAACATTGAAGCAAAAATTAGAGTATTTGGAGAATATTGTCGTTTCTGTGGTTTAGAATTTAAAAGAAGAATTTGTTCCATACAATTTCTACCTGATTAATGTTTTCTTCAATCTCAATTGAGCGTAACAATGAATTTATTAAATCAATAGTTACTTCATTTGCCTTTTTTAAATCATTTTTTAGTGACTATGTATTCAAGTATCTCATGAATTTCAGTAATAAAAGTGACTCTTAGAGGGAGTTCTTTATATTTTCGACCAAATTGGCTAAGTACTTCTCCTTTAAATGACACAAATAATGAGAGATCAGAGTTTACTTCTACAGCATATAGCAATTTAACACACCATAAATTCTTTTCCAGATTTAAATAGATTAAAACATCAGCATTTTGAATGATCTCCCAAAACTCAGAACACTTGCGTTTCAAATTACAAACAATAAGTTCTTCAAAATTTAAAAAGGTTCTATTTTTCTAATATACATGTCATATTCCTGTCACGCAACATTTGAAAGGCATCTGGCCTGCAATTAAAAATTACTTCATTTTGATTGAGATTATGTGTAAGTTATATTTATATTAATACTTTTCTACACCAATATATTTTACAGTAGAATCTGCTTAATGCAATTATTTGGGACTCCCTGAATTTGATAACAACAGCCGAGTAATAGTAGCATCAACTGATAAATCGAAAAATCAGTCTGATGATTTTTATATATTTACATGTATGTTACACAAACATCCATACATAAACAGGCTCATAATTTTTTTTCATAAACAAGCGTGCTACTGTACCTTGATTGTTGTAGAAAATGAGTTACTTTTGGTATTATTTATGACATAAATCATTATTTTTCTGGGGGGTCCTTGAGGTAAATATCATTTTTGTAATAATACTAATCAGAGTTGGATTAAAAAACAATAATTCCACCAAGAATGGTGATTTTCACGCATGTATGCTGGTTGAAAGCTGACCAGCTTTTACAAAACTAGCAGCTTCTCACCAGTTTAGTTAAAAAAATTTTTTTTTTCACTCTCTAATAATGTTTCTATTAATGATATATAAAAATGCATTTACTCGAGAGGCCTTATAATAGTTTTAAAAAAAACCCTCCGATTAAAGCTACCAAGTGCTGTGATTAAAAATTACCTTTAATTACTATCAGGGGTGGATTCATGGGGGGGGCACAGAACACAACTCCCACAACAAGATCAATGTAATGTAATTTTATCAATTTTTTTAAAAAAAGGGCCGGTAACATTTTCTGCCAATGATACCCCCCAAAGTCCCTCAATCTGTCACTGATCACTATAATGTATATTCCACGCTTTTATACATATCCTCCTCTCCACCACTATCCATAAATAGAACATTCATACCTTAGAAGAAACCATAATTTATCGTTATAATCATCAACGTAGAGTTTCCAAAATTATTGGGGAAGGGGATGCTAAGCACATATTATGAACATTTATACATTACAATATGTGTAAAATTGCAATTTATTTCAAATTATTAGAGGGGGGGCGGACTACCTATTGATTACCGTGCTGGATGATCACACATGCTGGGCCTTTGGGAACACTAAAAGAATTTATTAACTTTACAAATATTTCTTTGGTTTTAATTACTTAAAGAATATAAAAAATGAATTTAACATATTTTTATTGTCTGTTTTGCAGCAACTATGAACCACGATAATTGATAATGCACACGGCGAACTTAATTTACAAGTGCATGGATGAACTATAGCAATGGTTTAGCATTGAAAAAGCAAAAGCGAGGTCGACGTTGAGGCTTCGGCAGGGCCTTCTGACTATAACTCATGTAAAGCTTGGGAGCCAGTCAGATGGCTTTATAATCTAGGAGGTAGTACCTTAGGTCGACCAGAGATTAGCCGATCTTTTACAATTTGTGTCTCACAATTTTTTTTTTTTACTAAATCGGACACGTACTTATGATCGATTGGTTGGTCAGAAAATAATTGCCCGGAGAAGTTGCCTTGCAGTTTCGACCACATTCCCCATAAAGAAAAATTATTCCCACTTTGTCTTCCGCTGAGCGTACCATCATATGGGCGTTAAATGATAAAACAAAGCGAGTAATTGAATAAGAAATGAAAGTTTAATAAAGATTTATTTAAACTTCCATTGCTTTGAACGAAGCCAAACACGCCAAGTAACACGTACAAGTAATTTTTTTACTGCCGCATCTGTCGATGTTTCTAACTAACACGTAAACGAAGCACAGTGGCTACACATGCGCAGAAGCACATTCTCTTCAGAAACAAGCACAGAATGGGATTTTAAGTACCTGTGTGTGGGGGAATTTTGGTAAAGAAAGGGATTTTATACCCAAATTTTAAACGCTCGCCATTCATGACTTGTGAGGTGTATTGACCTGGGACCAACGTTAATAATTGTTTTTTATTCAGATTTTTCGAACGGCATGCAACTTGACATACCTTTCCATTTGAAATTTTTGAATTGATCCCCACTCCCAACCCCCAAGGGGTCACACACCAAAAATTTTTCACTGAAAAAGTGTGCCCCAAAAATAATGGGATACGTGTTCACCAATTTTTCCATCTACCCAACCGTTTCCGAATAAATGGCCCGGGGTCAGACTTTGTGGACGCCCTACATGTATGGCATCAAAAAATTATCTTTTCCCAAGTTTTCAAGACTCGTAGACACCTTGTACTACTGATGCTTATTTGATTTCAACCCATTCAGATTACTTCTATACTCACTACCAGAGGCGTTGTTGCTTCAAACCCACATTCCACTACTATGGAGGTTTCTTGTAACACACGGTCTAATTTTTTTTATACAATGCACTTCTCATACATGTATCAGCCAATTGTAATACTTGTCGGCATCGCATGTTGTGCTGTATCAGTTGCACTCTGACGAAAATAGCCTAGGGCTATTGAAACAGATGTAAACGTTTAAATATACTAATTAAATGTGTTAATTTGTTGACTTCGAAATCATTTTAAGAAAATGTTTAACAATATATGCTCCACATTGAAAAGATTTCATTTTGATGTTCAACCCGTAATCTATATCTTCATACATATACACACAAAAAAAAAAAAAGGTGGAGAGATCACATTTTCAGAAGAAAAGATTTACATATTTCACACTAAAAAAAAAACTACCTTTGCATAAAATGCATGGTCCCAAAATGATTCTTCCAGACGGAGTTAGCAGAAAATGCTTTACGTTACTTCATATCAAAAAGGTACCTCTTCGTTATGTGCCCTGTGTAATGTCTCTTCATAATTGTATTTCTCGTAAATGTTTCATGCAATACTTTATACAAAATGTTTTTCTTTGATGTGCACTCTGTAATGATTCTTCAAACTCGAAGATTGAGAAAATGTTGTATGGCATACTTCTCACTCAAAAGCTGTTTCCTTGGCATGTACTTCGTAATGATTCTAAATTTTGAATGCTGAGAAAACATTTTATAGCATAGTTCACAATTACAAGGTTTTTTATTGGCGTGCACTCTGAAATGGACCATCAAGCCTGAACGTTGAGAATGTTTCATGGCATAGTACACACTAAAAAGGTTTATCATTGGTGTGTACTCTGCGATGTTTCTTCATGCTTGAATTTTCAGAAAATATTTTATGGCATGTATCACACTCGAAAGGCTTTTCTTTGG